>ML108809.1:0-92802 GCA_003697995.1 Taxidea taxus jeffersonii | reverse complement strand
AAAAAAAAAAGAGAGAGGGAAACAAGCCATAAGTGACTGTAAATGATAGAGAACAAACTGAGGGTTGCTGAGGGAAGTGGGTGGGGGATGGGCTGGATGGGGGATGGGTGTTGAGGAGGGTACCTGTTGTGATGAGCCCTGGGTATTATAACATGTAAGTGATGAATCACTGAATTCTCCTGAAACCAATAATTATACTGTATGTTCACTAACAAAATTTAAATTAAAAAAAAAACACACAAGAAAACAAAAACAGAACAAAAACATAAAAGAGAATGAAGTAAATATAAATATTTTAAATCATAAAAGATGAAGAGAGTTTAGCAGAGGACCATCAGTCAGAGGGCAGTTAACAAATGTACTTTAGACTAAAGAATAGTGAACAAGAGACAGGAGATGTGGTACCTGAGAGATAATGGTGACATTGACGCATTTTAGAAGAAAACTATAGTAAGGATTGGCTTCAAAAACTAATTTATTGTTTAATATGTAAAGTAAGCTCTAGACAGTAATAATGAGATGGAAGACAGTATTTAATGGGTACTTAAGATATGTTAAAATTCCTGTCATGTTGTGTGGGAGGGAATATATTGTGAATAACTTTAAATTTTGCCTAGAAGATTTATAGTATAATCTAGTATAAAGATAATCACTAAAAACACAGACCTAAAAATCCATAATTTTGAAACTATTAAAGAAAAGAGAGCAGAATAATTAAAATCCATTAACCTAAACCTCACCTGGAAAGGAGAGGAGAAAAGCAGAAAAGGAAAAAAAAAAAGATGCAAACACAAAATAAGTTGGTTGAAATGAATGTATATGTATATCAATCATACCAATAAATGTAATTGGATGAAAGTTAGCTATTTTTGATTGTAGTAATCAGATTGATAAAAATGGAATTTCTTTCCATCTTGCTAACAAGAGGCCTACTTGAGATGAACCTCAGAGGAAGTTTGAAACTATAAACTAAAAGCAAGCTTGCAGAATAACATCAGTATCAGATCAGAGAGAATTGAGAGAAAAAAATAAGAATAGGGATAAAGGGGGCTACTACATAAAAATACAACTTTATATTTTTATACTTATGTACTGTGTTCCTACCAACAGAACAAAACCGGGCAGCTTTACAAAAAGACATAGACCAGTCTCGGCAGTGGATAATTTCAACAAACATGTCTCATTGGTATACATTTAATTCCACCCCAACAAGTAGATTTACAAATCTAACCATATTCTAGTCACAAAAATAGAATTCTCAGGCAGTTGCAAAGAACCTATAACAAACAGACCAGGTTTTATGAGCAGAAGGCGATTTAATTCCCTATCAATCATAAAAATATTTAAAAACTTCATTCTTGAAGAAGATCACCCTGGAATTTGAAAATGTCTTGAACTGAAGAGTAGTGAAAGTACTATATGTCAAAATGTGTGGGGTAGAGCTGAAGTGATAATGAGAATAATTTTTTTCCCATTAAGCTGGCATTGGACACACTGTGTGATATTCCCCTGTGGCCTGGGGATGCAGATTCACTCTGTAGCTTCCCAGTAGGCCTCATGAATCTGGAACATTCCATTTCTCAGACCGCTCCTCACCTTTCCGCTACATGTATTCTTTAAGGGTAAGTGCTGACCGCCCAGAAGACGCCTAGTGATCCCCAATCGGAACTGACTTCTGTGCCTTTGTCTCTAGCTCACTACTCTCATGGCACATCTCATTCTGCCTTAGTGTAAGTAAGTGATCAGTGACCTTGCCTGATGGAACTCCCCTCTTCCCACCAGCTGTAAGGTCAGTGTCTTTCCACTCCCCGCTGCCCCTGCCCCCACCATGCCCATGTCAGCAACTTGGATGTAGAGGGAGTACACACAGTAGCGTTCACAGACTTCAGCTGAGTACCAGATTGATTGTGGAAGGATATATGCATTGTCCCTCTGTATGTAAAGGCCCTTTGGTCTTTGGACATGGCCTTGGCTGGAGACATGACCTTGAGAGTCATCAGCATTCAGGTGGTATTTTAAGCCTAGGAGTCGGATAACATCATTTTAGCACTGACTTTGTGAGCAGAGGAGGAAGCCTGAGGAATGGCAGTGTGGTGCAGTGGGGATGAGGAGGGCGATGAGGGCTGCTGGGAGTAACTGGAGAGGTAGGAGGAAGATGAGGAGCATGGGTGTCTACAGACCTGGAGAAGAGCATGTTTTGAGGACAAGTGAGTTATGCCAGATGCAGCTGGGAGTAGAGCACAATGAAGCATAAGAGAGGTCCATTAGAATAAAAACAGTGGTGTCACTGTAGTCCTTAGCAAGGTCAGGTTCAAGGAAGTGATGCAGAAGGACACTAAGTTGGAGTGAGCTGTCTGCATGACTTCGTGCATGAAGTCCACTCAACCTGGAATGTCTTTTCCTCCACCCTCAATATCTGGCTCACAGTAGCTCATCCCCTGTGTGTACTTTATATTTATTAGATATTTGTGTTACATATATGTGCGTACATACACAAATAAACTGTGTATAGTTTTTATTATGTTGCATATATGTGATATACATATAAGATACAGACATAAATATATGCAAATAATTAATATAATATTTATATATAAATCTTTACTATAACACTTACCATATTGCATCATAATTCTTTATGTTACTTGACTCCCACACCTCATCCTGGTGAGGAATTTGAAAATTTGGGGTCAAGGACCAATTTTGAAAAATCTGTGTCCCAGGTTCCCACGCTGTGCAGTCATCTCAAGTGTGTTACTTTCCCCTACAGACAAGTGTATGGTGCCAGCATTGCCATCGCAGGCAGAGGAAGCAGAAGGGAGGAGGGGTCGAGGTGATGGATACTATTCCCACCTGTTGCTGGCTCTGGCACAACATTGGTTGTGTGTGATGAAGAGGCAGTTTGGGGCTGTGTGTCTGGGGGCTTGGTAAGAGGATAGGGGCACAGAGACTCTTTGTCAAGAGTGGCTCCTGTCAACACACATGGCCATGGCTCCTTCCAGCTGGGGGAAGGGTCCCAAGCATCCTTCAGACATTACTTATGCTCTTCTGCCACACACCCTCCAACATCTCCCAGGAAAGTATAGCGCTGTAAGATCAGGAGATGCTGGGATTTTTCAACAGAGAGGGCTTTTCATCTTGATCTGATGTGCTTGGGGTCAGGGTGGGGCTGGCTGGTGGGACAGGTGCTTGTCTTTAGCTCTCACCTGGGCATTAGTGAACGTGGGTTCTGGGCATGCTTCAGGTTGTGCTTTCCCAGAGTTTGAAATGACAAAGTCTCAGTTGATTCAGCTAAGAGTGGCGCCCGCTCTCCGTCTCCCTGCTTCTTGGCCTCAAATGTACATAAGCTAAGGTCAAATATAGATTTTCTTCTTTCTTCTCTCCCTCCCTCTCACCCTCCTTCACTCTCTCCGTGTATCTCTTCCCCTGTGTCTTCTCTTCCTTTTAGTATCCACCCCTCTTTCCATCTGTTTTCCCACCTCTTCCTGTCTCTCCTTCATGTTCTATTCATTTCTCCCCGTTCACACAGACACACGTGTGTACACAAATGCAAATAGGCACATATATAGTTCATTCCAGTTTGGAAGTGCAGACTTCTGGCTCTTTCTTGCCTAGCGGTAATGCCCCCAGCTGCCTCTGCACTGCCAGCTGGGACCATCTCTGAGAACCCATCTCCAGAGGGACGGCTGCTCTCTGGGGCCCACCCCCAGCCAGGCCCGCAGGATTCTAGATACTGGGAAGGGTTCTTTGGAGAAATTACAAACCCAAGGGTTCTGATGAGAAGGTAGCAAACTAGTCATAGTGAGAGAGAGGTCCCTCCTGTCACTGCTGCCCCCACAGACCCCGGCATCCAGCTGCTGTTGGGTGATGAGAGAGGGACTTAGATCCCACTGTTGGGTGATGAGAGAGGAACTTAGATCCCACAAGAGTAGATTTTGGTCAAAGCACTGGCATAACGGATTCAATCATTCTAACCCCTCCTTTCCTTCTTTCATTATTATTATTTTTTGTTGTTGTTCAGAGTTTCATACATGTAATGAAATAATCCAGCCAACATGAAATTTTGAAACAGGTCTCACATCCCTTTCAAATGGCCTGCAGCCTAAAGGACCATTACCTTTATAAATATACCTCCTCGGCTCTCACTGGATTAACTCACTGTAGTTTAGTGCTTGCATCCCGGGAGAAACTTTGGTGTTACTCTGCTTGAAATTTTCCCAGTTGAATTTTTGTATGCAATGTGCTTTAACAGTGCGTGCCTCTTAAAATGTGATTAATTAGTTCCCCCAAATAGGGCTTGGCACCCTTCCAACATTTGGGAGTTCTGCTCCCACGGGCAGAGAAAATAACCTTGACGTGCTGGCGCGTGAGCAGTGGCAGATCAGGAATGGCCCAGAATGGGGTGGGGGTGGGGGCAGGGATGGTAGTGGGCTTGTTCTGGAAGGCTGGGACCAGTGGTTTGGCCGTATGGATGGTGTCAGGAAATTCTCTATGTCAGAGATGAGATCTAGGACACATAGCAGAAGGAGTTGAGGCTGCAGACAGACAGGTGGACAGTAGCCCAGGGATTGTTATCCACAGAACCGGACAGAGTTCAGGCCAGAAGGACAGACACAAAAACTCAAGACCCATGTGGAGATTCTGCATATCATGAGGTCAGGAGCCTTTTGTCAATGATGTCAGTTAATGGAGGAGAATCCATCGGCTAGGTACAGCGTGACATGGGAAGACCAGAAGCTGCTAGGTCTCATACACAGGACTAGGCTTAAGTTCTTCTTGCCCTGTTTACCAGAAGTCTGTCCACGAGCATAATTAACATCTGTCAGGTGTTTATCTTACTTCAAGTGGAGCCAGTAAACTCCCTTCACTTTGTTATGGTGAGAATTAAGTGGAATTTGGTGTGCAAAGTGCTTAGTAATGGGCTTGCTTCATAGAAACTCTGAATAACTGTTAGTTATCTCCCTCCTGCCCTGGGCAAGATGCTCTGGCCTGAGCTGCAGGAATGGAATTTGACTCACCATCAGAGCTTTACATGGGAGCTTCTGTGGGTCTCCTAACTGAGCCTGACTTGCTTTCAGGTTTGGATGGGAACTAGAGCCCAGGGTGGCCACTCAGCTTGGTGAAGGTCCTAGCAGTTGTTAGAAGCAAAGCCAGAAATATTACTGAGATT
The DNA here is from genome assembly GCA_003697995.1 of Taxidea taxus jeffersonii. NCBI lineage: Eukaryota > Metazoa > Chordata > Mammalia > Carnivora > Mustelidae > Taxidea > Taxidea taxus. Next base: position 87,632 of record ML108809.1, on the reverse strand, counting down.
TTTCTCAATTCTAACCCACAGGCATCTCCAATTAAGCATGTAAATACTTACTGATTTCAATTGGAATTTGGGGTGAAATAAGATTTGTATCTTGGGTGAGGAGACTTCTGGTGATTTATTACAGAGCCTATGAAGATAAGTGTAATTTTGTGTTTCATGCATACATTTTTATGGCTGCCCTAGGGGTCTGCATGTTTGACTTTAATGCTTGCATTTATCTAAATATCGTAAAAGTAATAGTAAGAACATATGAGAAGACAATGTGATCTTCTTCAGGGCGGGCAACTCATTTTGCTTACACACTGGTGGTGATAGATTGCTCTTCTGTAGCCATTTTCCATCCTGGCCCCTATGGCAAGGACATCGATGAGCTGACTATGGAATGGAGTGAGCCAGTCTGTCTGTCTTTAACCTGCAAGCTGGGATCTCCATTCACAGCCTTGCTTCACTCATCTGTCTGGTCAGAGGAGACCCTCAGAGTCCTTGCATTTCCCTCCAGTCACTGCCTAGCTCCTCTGTCAGTATACCCCCAATTGTGGTATTGGTTTGCAAGCCACCTCCGTTACCTAGTGGGCAGGGAGAGACGGAAGGAAGAAGCAGACCACTCTGGATGAGTAAGTGGAATTTTAATAAGCAAGAGAACTTACTTATGAGGTTTGTCTTGGGCAGCTGCAAGATGAGTAGATCTCCATACCTGCCTTCCAGAATCTTAAGTCTTTGCCATAGAAGCTATAATGGGGTTCATTCACATATGCCATATTGATGCCATCTTTCTCTCAAGGTTATATCCTTGAAAGATGTGGGAATGGTGGGCAGAACATACATTCCAAGGACAGGAGGTGGGGGTAAGGAGCTTCTTTTTGTTCGGGTTCAGCTCAAGGATTAACTGATGATCATATCCTGTTGATTACCTCCCTCAACATGGGGTATACCTCCCACAAGAGTATCAATTTAAAGCTGACTTATACCTAATATGTAGCAGAGCATAGTTAAGGATATATATAGGCTCAGGAGCAAGACTGCCTTAGTTGGAATATAGCCTCTATCACTTGCTTTCTGTGTGACCTTGAGCTAGTCATGTAACAATTCTGAGCCTCAGTTTTCCAGAATGTGAAATGGTGAGTATAATAGCACCCTTGTCATGAGGTGTTTTGAGGATTACCATGTGTTCAAACAAAGCGCTTAGTCAGGGATGGACACATAGTGAATTCTCCTTAACTTGTTATTATTATCTGGTCCTAAAGCTATTGATTCTTGGCTTCTCTTCATGGAACCTTCTCTTCATGGAGTCCCCCCATTCCTTACCCAACCATTTGGGACTCAACTCTTGAACTTGCCTTTGGGCTAAGTCCAAGGCAGCCTGTCTAAGCTGTGGCGAGATCAGAGCTGGGCATGGATTTTCCTTGAGAGCTGTAGGACTTTTGATGATGATTTATAGCACAATCTTAAGCTCCCTGGACTCTACTGTCCCTTAGGCCCCGTTGACCTTCTTACAGATACATCTGTAGTGCCTTGCAAAGTGCCTGATGCAGAGAAGGCACTCAGTAAGCTATGTGCTGACCACATGAATGAGTACATACGTGTCATTATTCAGGGAAGAACTACAGTCTCTTTTGTAGCCTTGAGTTGGTCCTGTGACCATGTACGTACCATTCTGGTTTCTTCTGTGTGTTACTTTCCTACTTTATCATTTACCATGTGACAGGAAAGGTAGAAGACCTAAGTAGGTAGGCTATGGATGAAGGAGAAGTGGAAGAGGACCATAATCAACAAGGAAATGTGCTCATTGGGACCCAGGTCAATGTCAAGGTGAGGCACATGTTGGAAACAGAAGAGTGAAGTCCTGTCTGACTCATTCCTCTTCTCAGAGTCTGAGGAAGCCAGGTGGTCACACTGTTTGGGACAAAGTGGTGGGTCCCGCATCAGGCTGAATCTGAGCAGATGTTTTTGGAGGAGGCCTGTGGCTGTGTGTGCAGATAGAGAGCAAAATTTTGCCAGAGATACCAGTGTGTCTTAGCCAGGGATAATGGACGTGTTTTAAGCATGAGTGGTAAGTAAGGGACTCAGACAATGGAGAAAGAGGGCTGGTGTCAGAATCAGGGAGGATTATAAGCAGGATGAGAAGTGGGTCAGTCCTAGGTGAAAGTTATTACCCAGGGTTAGTGAAGCTTTAAAGTCTGAGGGAACAGGCCCCACAAATCTGTCCTCACTTCTGACACCACCTGTGACTTTGGGGGCTTTCCAAAACCACCCCCAGTTTGGATAGTTTGTTGGAGGACTCAAAAAACTCACTGAAACTATGCCTTTAATTATACTTTATTATAGGAAAAGGATACAAGATGGAATCAGCCAAAGGAAGAGAGGCACAGGGGGCAGAGTCCAGGAGAGGGCCAAATGCAGAGACTCTGCTTATCTTCTGCCTGTGGAGTCATGGACAGTACTTCCTCCCCACCGTGGTGTGTGACCATGCCCACAAAGTCCTGGCACCTGGGGAAGCTTCCCAGAGCCTTTGGCATCCTGAGTTTTAATGGGGCTTGGTCACATACTGCCTTTGTGGATGACCTGTAATTTCCATTTCCCCTGAAGGTCAGAAGTGATACCGCCTGGTCCAGAGCCCCATCAGAAATCACACAGCTAAACTGTCAGGTCAGCAAAGTCCCCAGGCAAACAAAGACACTCCTTTCAGGGAGGACATTCCTGAAGCCTCAGGCTCACCTCCAGGTAGCAGAGGGAAAAGGCTGTACTTTGCTTTGGGTACAGTTAATTCTTCTAGTTACTAAGTGTTGGGTTGTCCTTCTCTGAAATTATCTGTGGATGGTGATGCAAGAGGAGAAGCAGATTATAAGAACTATACACACCTAGACAATATTCACTTGTGACTTTCTCTCCATGGGAAAGACAGACAGGGTAGTTAGGTCTTTATGAGTAAGAGCTATGTTGGCTGAGCCCAACGGGGAGAGCCCACCATGAGTTGAGCTGTAATCTCTGCTTTGCTTTGTGAGAAATCAGACTGTATCTTTTCATCCAGGTGGATTGAATTCCATGGACCAAAGTCACAAGAAATAGGTTTTAAAAATCACAGTCCCACATATTAATTCGTAATGAAGTACACATACTCACATAACATGTGCATGCCTTTACTAAGAACCATGGAGGTCACCCCCACATGGGGCCCCAGTGCCAATGATTAATCCACTCAGGACACCGGAATCCCCCAGCAGGCTGCTTGATCAGCACAGAATCCAAGCAAAGGGAGCTGGGTATTAGAGATAGTGGTTTCCACAGTCTGATGGACAGGACTTCTCCCGTCTGGCAGCATTTTTGGTCTAAACAACTGTACCAGGCTCCTAAAACGAGAGCACGATTTCTCCTGGTCAGCGCTGACAAGTCCTGATTTTCCAGCTGTCCCTTTTAATTATTTCTTATCAGGTCCCAAAGGCTTCTCTCATTACCTTATTTTATATTACAATTTACAAGCTTATTTTATAGAAGTGACATTTCAGAGTAACGGGTTCCCGGCATGTTAATCTCACTGATGAGCCAGCTCTAAATCACCATGTGGAGTGGGTTAATACTGCTTTCATCCGGCGGGGCCGCCATGCTCGCGCATTCTGGGGAGCTAGACTTCCCGCAGATTCCAGGACATGGTGGTGATCATTTGGAGACCAACTTTGAACACTCTGTTCCCCTCCTCCGTAGAGACCCAGCAAGTGAGTGCTTTGTATAATTGCCTGGGGGAAATAGGCTCAGGAGATGTATCTCCTCAAAACTCTTTCCCCACAGTAGAATAGAGACCATGAAAGAAAATAATGGTGGGACGAATATAGATGGTTGTTTCTGGGTGGGCATTTTAAGTTCTCATGTAGCATCTCGGCATTACATACCTAGGCTTCATGCTTCACTTTGCCTGTGGGCAGACTTTGCTTCTCAGTGGGGCTCACACCAGAGTGTGTACGTATGTATGTACAATATAAATCCAAAATGCTCTACATAATACAGCAAGGAAACAGTGGGGCAAATTTCATAGTTTAAGATAACAGCGTCGTCATCTTTCTAGAGCCAGAGTCACCTTAATGTGCTGTCTGCCTCACTCAGGCAAACTTTAAAATAATATCATATTTCACAAAACCCTATTAAACTGTCACATAAATTCCCCTTATTTCCTTTTCCCGTCAATGCTGATTACCATGGAAGATATTTCTGTGTCAGTGGAAATTCTCTCCCTTCCCATCAGCCTCCGCCTCTTGCCTTGTGCTTTCGGGGGTCTGTCTCCAGAGAGCAGTCTCGTAGGATCTCTTTGCATCTCAGAACAGAGGGAAAGGCAGCCACCCTGCCCACCCTGTTGACCCATGCTGGGTTTTGTTTAAGCTCTGAGCAGCTTAAGCTTCCAGCTTTAATTGTCACAATAACACAATGATGTGAGATTATTATTATTATCTTCCTTTGACAACCAGAAAAATTGAGGCTGAGTATAAATAACTTACATGGGTTTAAGTCACTGTGGCATTGAGGGACCAGGGGATAGGGTGACTAGTTGTCCTGTTTTGCCCAGGGCTGAGGTGGGGGTTCCACTGGACATGGGACTTTCAGTGATAGAACTGGGACAGTCCTGGATAACTAGGGGAGTTGGTCACCTGGGTTTAGATCACAGTCCATTTGATTGGCTGGAAGCCCTTGATCTTAGCCATTATGGACACAGCCTCACCTTCACAGAGTGGAATATGACATCATAATATTATGAATTCATACGGCAGTACTCGCTTTCTATTCCCATCTGTCTATATTGGGTTATAGACAAAAGTTTTTAAAGTCAAATTTGAATGATTCTCATTCAAAGTAGAAGTTGTCACTAATAATTCACTCACTCATTGATTCATTCATTCAATTTGCTATAGCCTGAATAATAATATAAATCTCCTTAATTGATCAGTATACAAATTACTTAATTACATTATTGAGTAATTAGCATATACCTTATACTTTGTTTGCAAAATGCACTATCATATTTAATTTGGACAACAATGCTGTGAGATGGGTACTATTTTTTCCCAACTTTATTGGGATACAAATGACATCTAACATTGTGTGAAATTTAAGATATACGGTGTCGTGATTACACATAGATGTTGTGAAATGATCACCATGATAAGGTCAGTGAACACATCCATTGTGTGGTACAGTTTTTTCCCCCAGTTTTGCAAATAAGGCACTGCTGCTCAGAGAACTTAAGTGACTGAACACGAAGAGCATGCTGAGCTGGGCTCTAACCCAAGTCCAAGGCTGGATTGCTGGCCAGCTCAGGGCATACAGGAGCACAGCTTACCTGCTCACTGTGCAGAGCTTTAGGGCTGTATTCAAGTCTTCCTTGTGTCCTTGTGTCTCACTTCAAAATATAAATGCAAGAATTCTAATTTTCTGAAAAGATTCAAAATTGAGAGCTTGCTAAGTTTAAATGATGACTTGATATTTAAAATATCCATTTACATGCAATCTGCAAGGCCCACCTCTTACACAATCCTGTGGCATGGTCTGGAGGATTATTTTAAACCAAGGCACTAGTGGGATGTCATTTGGCTTGTATTAAGTGGCTTTCTGGAAACCTTTAAATCTATATACTGTGCAGGAAGAACTGATGACCAAAGATCTCGTCTGATAGAATCGTTACACTTTGGGCCCACAGTCCCCTCCTTCTCATCCATCTGTCTATGTCTTTCTCTCTGTTTCTCTGAGTATTTGCTCTTCTCTCTCTCTAATCCCAGAGAGAAGAAAAGAAGCATTTCTTGCTTCTTTCATTCCTCTTACTGTATAAGGCTGTCCACACACATGCATGGTTTAGAAATCTTTTTTGATCAAGCTCCATCTTTCCAGCTGTGCTCTTTTAAGGCCAGCCATCCCTGTAGGGATCCACTTCCCCAGCCGTGGCTCAGAGGCTGCACAATCCAGTTTTACAGAGTCTTGCTTTCAGTGCCTGCCTGATTCTCAGATAGGGTGATGTTCCTCTCACTCGTCTTTGCTTCTCTAATCCATATTTTAATGAAATTTGTGTATATAAGTATGCATGTGTGTGTGTGTGTGCAGGTGATAGGTGTGTACCAGTCACAGAGCTAATTCTTAGTTCCTGGGCTATTTTTAAGATCTTTTTAGGCCCAAGGCACTTTTAAGAGTTGGAGGCTCCATCCTATGTCACATTGAACATAATAAAATGTGCTCACATCCCACATCAAGTATTTTTTTTACTGGATTTGAAACAATTTCATATGCTTTCACAATTATTTGGCTATGGCTGATAATTTATAGTTGGCTGTGGTTCCTTAGCCATCAAGGTCTGTAATCAGGAATTCCTGCAAGGTACCAAAGTCTAACCCTACCAATTATTTTCAAAGATAATAACATTTGTATGATACTGAATTTAACAATTAATGCAGTTGACAATGCTGTTTGGACAATTAAACACTTGTTTCAATTTAGTAGTTTCTTTTTATTTTTGAGGGCCAGTATACATGCTTTTTCAGATACTTTACTGAACTCTGAAAAGCAAGCTTGCTCTGAGCACTGAAGCCCGCCTTGAGTTATGCTCCAGAGAGAGGCAGATAAGAGAAGCACGAGGCATGGTGGGCTCAAAGGACTCATGCTATGGTAGGAGAATGTACCAGATGGCTGAAGAGCACAGGCTCAGAAGTATTTAATCCAGACTCTGAAGGCAGTAAGAGGGAAATTACCCTGAGATGAGTGGCATTGAAGTCCAGTGGAGCTGTCCAGCGGAGAGGGCACAGGAGGGCGGGCATTACGTAGAAAGAAGAGCAGAGGGCAGAGTAGGGCTCAGAGAAACAGGAGGGTGCTGGCTGTGCTCTGTGTGTGCAGGGGGGTTGCTGAGGTAGGGGTGGCCAGGGGTGAGGCTCCTTGCCCTGGGAAGGCAGATGAAGGACCTTGTGCCCCAGTAAGAATTGTGCCCTTAATTTGATCCTAAGGACAGTGGGAGAGGTGTCACTGAGTATTTTGAATCAACAGGGATGCAGAAGATGGAAAATATCTGGAAGTTATTTTGGAGGCAGAAATGAGAGGCTGGGTAATTCTTTGCATGTGGAATCTGGTGAGACTTTCCCATTTCCAGTGGAGTTGTCCAGAAGGACAGTGATGGCTCACTGTCACCATGTCAGGCCACACAGGGCAGCGATGAGACCCAGAGACAGCTGGGTTCAAGGCCACATGCAGGGGCTGTGTGCCAGCTGCTGCCCCTGCCACCACAACCTGCGGGAGGGTTTCAGAAAGGCAGAAGGAAACGCTGATGTGGGGGAGGGGCACAAATAAATTTTTGATGCTGACGGAAGCCTGGTTTGGAAGCAGCAAAAGACTTTGTATGCTGATCTCAGTTTCTCATTTTCAGGCCTAAAAGTGTCACTAATATCCTCTGTCAGGCTCTCTGACCAGACCGACTCTGCACAAACTCTGTTGATTCCACACATCCTAAGAGCTCTTGGCCTGCCAGGGGCTCTTTCTTCTTGCCCAGTCATCTGTGAATATAACTAATTCAGAAGGTGAATACATTTAAATGGCTTAAACATAAAAGGCACGTTGCTGAGCAACTGTGAATCTGGAATAGCCTTGTTGGGTTACGTAAGCGAACACCTGGCGGGTCACCACTGTAGGCATTTGGATTGGAACCGCAGCGATGATGACCCTCTTTCCCTTTCTCTTTCTCTTATTTCTTCCCTCGCTCCCTCCATCCGTCTCTTACCGCAAACCAGCAGCTCAGCCTGAATTTTAAAATTCATTTCAAAATGTCATAACTCCATTCCATTCCATGTACCCACAACAGCTCTCGGTTCTGTCTGTGGAGTAACTAGGCAGCGAGGTTACCTGTCTATGCCAGCATCCCCCCCTTCTTCCTCAAACACCTCCAGCTTCCCCCCACCCGGAACCTATACCACACCTTTACTCAATTGCAAGAGTAAAAATTTGCATGGCGCAAAGCGAGTAACGCAATATTGAAATTTCCTGGCACGGTTTCAGTTCTAAAATGCTCTGCTCCACTGTCAGATGGTGACATATGTTTGGGGCTTAAGACTCTTAAATTTTCTCCTCCTACCTTATTGGTCCTTATGACTCGGGCCCGTAATTTCTTCGTCGTGCGGTTTTTGCGTGGTGGTTTTTCTGCTGTCTTAAATCGCCCGGTCTGGAAAGAGTTTGGGGGAAGCTGAGATTCCTGAAGGACACGACACTGATGAGGGCATGCGCTCGGTTTGTCATTTCTAACCGAAAGAGAACCGTGCTGTTCGGCTGTTTAAAGATGTCCATCACACACGAGAGCACGTTCTTGCCCCTCACTTGGTTCATCCTTTCCTTCCCTCCTTCATGGGGGTGTGTTAGCCTCCCGCGGTAAGGTGGCCCCAGCAGCCCGCTGTAACCCCGCAGGGGCAGAGACTCTGCTTCTGGAAGAAACTCCGTCTGTCTTTGGAACCTCAAATCTGCTCCCTCAGGCACTTTGGATTCTTCTCCCATCCAGATACGTTCAGGCAAATAACGTGGGAAAGAACAAAGCAAGAGCCCCATTGTATGTGACCTGGGAGCAGAATGACTCATTAGAATATTCCAAAGCTTTCTGAGCAAAGCCTACAGCTCTTTCATTTCTTTCTTGGAGATTCGTAGCTTTCGGTGCCTTCTGTTATCCCTAAACCTAGTGAAACGTAATGTAGCTAGTGTAACAAGGTGGGGTGTGTTGGATGAGTCTTCCTGGACCATGAGAAGGTCTCCTTCCCTCTCGTTTTGGTAATTGGTATTTCTGGAGGATACTGCGATGCACAGTTCTGTTGAGATAGTGGTCAGGCCTCAAGTTCTAGCCAGAGACTGCGTGAGCCTTGACTGTGTCTTCACAAGGCCTCCGTTTCAGAAACAGTCCATACTGATTTGGCCCCACTCTGAGTGGTCTGTAGGTGACAGAGTCCTCCTGGGACCTCCTGGAGCTTGAGGGAGTTACTCAATGCTCTCGTCTGGGCAGCGTTCATTCTACCAGGGAGATCGGGGGCAGAGGACCCAGTGCCCTGGGGTACCAGTGAGCCTGCAGATCCCAAGGCAGAATTACAGACATCCCTAACTGAGATCAGCTGATGGATTGGGGGCGGCGGGGGTGGGGTGGGGAGTGCAGCAGCATCTGTCTGCAATTTTCCTGATGCGATTACACACTTCTCCCGAGTGACTGTCGTTTCTGTGTGTAGTAAATTCCTCAGACCCAATCCAAATACTCTGTTATCGTACTGGATATATTATGTATCATTATAGTGCAGATGTATTATTTTTTATTTCCAGCAGATTATAATATAACAAAATCTCCTGAAAAATCTGTAGAGTTTGACGCAGATGAGGGAATGCAGATGAATTTTCTCACGTTTATGCAGAGTCGAAAATTATTATCTCAGCCTCGATTATGCCACTTCCTTTTGGTTATCTGAAAATTGCTCAGGAATAGATTTCCTGATTTTCTCTTCATTTATACCCATTATCCAAGCCCAGTTTGTTTATATATATATGTGTGTCTGTATATATATACACACACACACACATATATATTTAGAGACAAAATGGTACAAAGTAAGATGGCAAGATTGCCCTTTGCAAAGAAATATGAGTTTGTAATATTTCAAAATTGGATTGTTTCACAAGAAAGAAGACAGTGGAACAGAATGTTTGACAGTGGAACAGAATGTTTTATTTAGGAAGGAAAAGCCTTACTCTTTTATTCACTTCTTTGGTGCCTTAGCTGTATTCCATTGGAGTGTAATAAACTTCTACCATTAAGTGTGGTGAAGGGGTTCAGTTAAGACAGTTGATAGAGGATCGAGGGCTGTGGTGTTCAGGTTAGCAGTCACGAGCCTCCTGAGGCTGTTGAGAAGTTACGTGTGATTATTCTGAATTGAGGTGTGCTGAAATTGTAAAATACACACCAGACTTCTGATGACTCAGGATCCTAGAATGTAAAATATCCCATCAATCATTTTCATATTAATTACACATTGGAATGGTAATATTTTTGATCTATTGGGTTGAATACAATTTATGAAAATTAATTTTGTATTTTTAAAAATATTTATTTACTTGAGGTAGGTAGAGAGAGAAGGAGCACAAACAGGGGGAGTGGGAGAGGGAGAAGTAGGCTCCCTGTTGAGCAGGGAGCCAGATGCGGGGCTCGATCCCAGAACCCTGGGATCGTGACCTGAGCCAAAGGCAGAAGCTTAACCGACTGAGCCACCCAGGTGCCCCTTCATATTTTTTCGTATTTTAGAAAATTGTAGCTACTAGAAAACACAGAATTTTGCACAATGTTTCTGTGGCTTGCATTATGTTTCTGTTGGACAGAGAGAGTTTTGCTGCTCTAAGTGTGATCTTTGGATAAACCATGTTGGCACACTTCCAGGAGCTTGGTAGAAATGCAGGATCTCAGGGGTGCCTGGGTGGCTCAGTGGATTAAAGCCGCTGCCTTCGGCTCGGGTCATGATCCCAGGGTCGTGGGATCGAGCCCCGCATCGGGCTCTCCGCTCTGCGGACAGCCTGCTTCCTCCTCTTTCTCTGCCTCTTTGCCTACTTGTGGTCTTTGTCTATCAAATAAATAAATAAAATCTTTAAAAAAAATGCAGGATCTCAGGTCCCCTCTCCACAGTCACTGAAACAGAATTTGCTTTTTAGCAAGATTTCTGGAGGGTTTATGTACACAATCCAGTTGGAGAAACACTGCCCTAGTGGAGAGAAGTTTCCAAAAGGCCAAAATTCTTTCACTCCCAATAAATAATTATTTCCCTTTGGGATAACTGGTAGTTCCTTGAAGAGAGGTACTTGGTCTAGAACCCCTTGGCATCCCCAGTGTTTGATACACAAAAGATACTCAAAAAATGTTGAATAAGAATGGGTGCATCATCCTGCCTATTACTTGATGGGTGGAAACTTTTTCATAGTGGTCTCAGGAAGTGAAAGAAGCAGTTCATGATCCCTACTGAGGGCTAGTAATTTACAGTGATCTGTCCTCTTAACAGCATCATTTTGCTATGTGAAACACAGAGCAGCATATGATTGTTACATGTGAGGAACCCAGCCGGCTTCCGTGTCTGGTCTTCACAGACATCATTCTGACTGTGGTGTGGACAGGTGTCCTCAGGGGAGCAAAAGTACAGATTGGATCCCGGTACTGCCCTCCTTGAAGCATCCATGATTTCCCGTCACAAGCACAGCCTTTCTCTGTAAGACGCGCATCGTCGGGCTCTCTCCCACTTCACACTCTGTTCCAGCCCTGCTTAAGGTCGTGCTGGGAACCGGCTGAGTTTCCTCCTTCCCGTGAGGTCCGTTCTTAGGTGTCAGCCCCTCAGAGAGCCTTCTCTGGATCATCCTTTCTAAAATGATGACTCCGCCCCTCTTCTGGATCCTCTGTGGCTTCCCCTCTGCTGTTTCTTTATTTTTTTCCATAGTACTCAACGTGGCGTTATTGTTTGCCTTCCCCACTGGAAGCAAGCTGCTGATGGCTAGAACTTCACTCCCCCTGGTGCAGTGCCAGTCCCCATTATAGTGCCTCCTGCGGCACTGTTAAGAGCTCAATAAATTCTTGTTGAATGAATGGATGAATGAATTTGGGGGGGGGGAACCCAGTGAATTAATATGTTGTGACACAGTTGGACACGGAAGGGTTAGTTACAGGAGATAATTACAGTGAATTACTCCCATCTAGTCAGCAAACATCTTCTGGAAAGCCCCGATGTACACAGCTTTAGGAAGAGAGACACGAGGCTCAGGAACTAGAGGGAAGAGCTCGGGCAGCAATGCAGAGCCATGGGAGGGAAAGGACGTGCTGGTTTGAGAAACAGCACAAAGCAGAGGGAAGACTGATTCAGGAGTGACAGGAAACAAGACCACACAGTCCGGCTGAGGCCAGCTGCTGGGGCCTTTCACTAAGGGCTCTGTGAGGAGTATAAACTCTAGCACAGTTCATTATATGGGATGTGATGCAGTCAGATTTGGGTTTTCTGTGTGTTTGTAGATCACTGGGGCTTCTGTGGGGCTAGAGCAGTTGCTGCGGAGGAGGTGGCCTGTTTGTGGCGAAGAAGCGAGACGGACGGATGATGGAGAGAGGAGGAATGAGAGAGGGTGGGGCCTCAGAGGTCCTGGGCACCTCTGAGTGGACTCCTTGTCCTTAACACTTCCCCTCCCTGCTGTATGTCGTTCTTAGGATTTGTGAAGAAGTTTAAGAAAGTCCAGGAAAAGATTCATGGGCTGCCAGTGGTAAGATGGAGACCTTCCAGTCAATTTCTGTAGCTCATCAGCATGAAGAGCCTATGGTCCATGGCTTCCTTTACTTCCCCAAGACTCCTCCATGGGTCACACTCCCCCCCCAACCCTGGTCAGTGCATGTGCCCCATGTCTCCTTGGTGATAATGAAGAAATATCCAAACAGAAGCCAGAGCTTTTAGGGCTCTGTGTCAGGCATTTGGGGGTATGAAAGTCAAACCTCAGGCTTTGAGAGGAAGACAGGGCTCAAAGCTAGGAGGGGCAAGATCTGAGGCTACTTCTTGCCACTGGAGGAAACTGCAGTCTGGTCTGATGGCCTGTGAGCCAGGAAGACTGCAGCTGGAGAGTTTGTACAGAAGGCCTCATGAGCAGGCGGACCCCGCTCCTCTGGGAAGGATTGTACCCCGTGCTTGGGGGCAGCCAGAGAGATCCAGCCCAACTTGGCCATTCTGAAGCGGATTATTGGCAGTGATTACCTTCACTCTTTTCTTGTGCTGCTGTCTTACTTCTGATCACTTCACCACTTATCAGCGCTTGCATCTGAATATTGGAAAAAATGAAAAAAGAGATGAAGCTTCATGTAATTTTGTTTCTTGTTAGGAGCTCTATTAAAGTAATACAGGAGAACATAATAGAACCAAAGGGGATTGAGACCCTTGGCTAAAACATTTTATTTTCATCTACCCTATTTCAGTTGTCATTGAATTCAGTGCTGCGAAGACCTAAGAAAGCCTTACTTTATAGGTCAGGAACTGTGATTTTAGAAGGGTTTAATTTTCCCAAATCCATTTAATCAGTCTGAGCCAGAAGCTGGTTGCCCGGTTCATAATTTGCGTGATCCTTGATTGCCCCCTCAGTGTATCATCAGGCATTGTCCCAATAGGATTCATTTCAGCCTTCCTCTTAAGTACACACACAGAATAATATATGGTCAAATGAAAAGAACACTGGATCTTGATTCAAAGCACCCCAGGTTTTGTTTTTGTTTTTGTTTTGTGCTTTCTTTCCTTCTTGGCTTTATAAACAAGAAGAGAATAGTACCTGTTTTTGCTTCCCAGATTTACCATGAGGCCCGAAGAAATAATGGAGGGGAAAGTAGCTTCCCAACTGCAGGGTTCTATAACAATGACATCTGTGTGTTTCCCTACAATCTCACACTTTTAAAAAGCCCCAGTTGTGTACTAATCTGTCAGAGAGCCAGCAGTTATGATAACACCAAACAAAATGAGAGGGTTCTTCTGGTTCGTATTGTTGAAGAAATTCTAAGAAATTAGAAATGTATGAGGAGTAAGTGATATAACCTTTGGCGAGAAGGAAATGTTTCATTATTTGCAAAGGCTAGGGTAGGAGACCTGCTAGTTTTAGCACGATCAACCGAAATGCCCCTCCCCCCCAAAAGACTATGAGACAGTTCAAGAACCTGAAAATTCCAATGAAAACATTCTCCCTTCTTTTGGAAACCATGTAAAGGGAGTGTATGTAGCAGAAAACAAAAACAGGCATTCCTACTTCTACAAAACAAGGAGACAAACTTCCTGGTACTTGTAGGGCTACAGGATGTTGGTGGAAGAAACGTGGAAAGCAATAGAAAACAGAGTACAGCATCTGGAGTGTCACATTCCTACACTCAGCAAAAATACTTTTCAGAACTGAAGATGAGATGGATTCGTTTTCAGGCAAGGGAAGAAACCACAAAAAGGGAGAGTACTCAATTCTAGCAGACCCAAACTTCTTAGAAGCAACACTAACAGATGATTTTTCAAGCAGAGGAAGAATGAAACCTCGATGCCAGAAGGGGTGAAGAGTAATTAAAAAGGGCAAATATATCACTTGATTGAAATTAACACTATGTAAATGTTTTGTGAATCTTAAGATTTATAATGGAAATTAAAATAAGTAAATTATATCATATTGTGATAAAGCAAAGATGCATATTGTAATCTCTAAGGTAAGTAAGTAAAGAATGAAAGACATATAAGTACCACACTAATAGTGAAGAAAAAAGGACCGATGTGAAAAAACTATGCAGTTAATCCAACTGAAGTCAAGATAGGACAGAAAATAGATAATACGATAGTTAAGGGGAACGGAGAAGAAATAATAAAATGATAGTGTTAAACTCACATATATCATTCATTTCATCAAATGTAAAAAGAGTAAGTACTCCACTTAAAAATAAAATAATGTTACAGTGAATAAAATGCAAATATCTAACTATACCGTACTTCCAAGAAATAAACACCTAATGAAAAATTACAGAAAGTCTGAAGGTAAAGGGATGAGAAAAGATACACATTGTAAATACTAGCCAGAAGTCTAGTCTGTATGAATACCTTGACAAATGAGAAGCTAAGGCAAAATGTTTTAACAGAAATAGAAGGACACCTTATAATGATGAAAAAAATCCAGTTAGGGCAAGAAAGCGACTGTAAATCTAGGTTCAGTTAATAGCATAGCTTTAAAATAATTAACAACATTCCAAGGAAAAATAGATAATCGGAAGTATCTTTGGAGACTTGTTACATACCTCTTTCAGGAACTCATAGGATTAGGAGACATAATATCAAGCAAAAATAAAGAAAATAGGAACTAATACTACTAACAAACCTGATTAATTGGTGTATATGGAACATGGCACTCAACATTCTTTTGAACATACAGATATTTATAAAAGTTTATCATATGCTGAGCTAATGATCTAAGTATCATTTCAGGTTCCTTATAAATGAACAAAACTATGAAAGGCAAAGAAAGTGGAAGGATAAATAAAAATTAGAGGACAAAATTAATGAAAGAGAAAATGATTGATTGTAAAATAGTTTTTGAGAAAAAACTAAAATGTTATGCCCTTCATTAGAATGATTAAGAAAAAAAAAAACCCCTCTGTATCAGAAATAAAGATAAGAGACCATCACTAGAGATTCCTGTATATAAGAAGAGGTATTTAAAAAACAACTTTATGTTGACAAATTTGAAAATACAGTTTTCCATGCAAAATTACAGAAAAGTATAATTACCAAATGGGCACAAGAAGAAATAGAAAATCTGAACAGTTGGATTTTTATTACACAATTTGAATATGTTTTAAAATAATTTGGAGTTCTGGGTGGCTCAATTCGTTGAGCAACTGATTCTTGATTTTGGCTCAGGTCATGAGTTCAGGGTCCTAAGATTGAGCCTTGAGTCTGACTCTAAGCTGACTCGCGAGTCTTCTTCTCTCCTTCCACCCCTCCTTTCATGTGTGAGCTCTGTCTCTCTAAAATAAATAAATAAATCTTTAAAAACAAAATAAAATAAGTTGGATTTGTGACTATACAAATCGCGTTGTCATTAAAATCTTCTGAGAAAGAAAATTCTAGGCTTAGCTGACTTCCCTGAGAAATTTTGCCATAAAATTTAAAGAAGTATTTCCAATCTTCAAAAATCTTACACAGGAAAGAAAAAGAGGCAGTGCTTTCCAACTCATCATAAGCTTGATAACTAAGCCTGACAAGGACATTACAAGAAAAGAAAGCCCTTATAGGTCATCTCTCTCATGGGACATAGATGCAAAAATTCTAAAGAAATAGCCAAATCCAGGATTACATTAAAGGATAATATGATAAAATTGATTATATTTCAGGAATGTCAGGCTGATAACACCACCCAGTTGAAAAAAAAAATGCCTTAAGGTTTGGAGAGGAAAAATGAAACTTGTGTTTTGCAGAAGATAAGCTTGAATATGTAGGAAATGCTAAAGGATATTATGGGAGGGAAAATGTGAATCTCAACCTTTACATCATATCATAATCCAAAATTAACTTGAAACACCTTATGTAAATTGTTCTGAATGTTAAACTTAGACTAACTCTTGCAGAAGAAAATTATTGTCACCTTGCGTTCGGCAAAGATTCCTTAGTGAAACAAAATATCCAAATTACAAAAGAAAAAGAGTGCATACATTTGGCTTTATCAAATAAGAAACTTCTGTGCCTCAAAATACGTAGTCTAGAAAACAAAAAGGTAAGCCAAAGACTTGGAGAAGTATTGACTGAACATATATCTGCCAGATGATTGCATTCAGAAGATCTGAAGAACCTATCCCACTCAATAATAAGACAACCTGATTTTAAAATGGGCAAAAGATCTGAACAGGTACTTAACTTAAAGAAGGTATGGAAGTGGCCAAAGACAACACAAAGTTCCTAACATCATTAGTCATCAGGAAAATGCAAATTGAAACAACAATTAGACGCTACTGTCTCCCCATTAGAATGGCTAAATTATAAAGCCTGACAGTGTTCAGGGTTGATGCAGTGAGGATCATCTGGAACTCTCAAACATTGCTGGTGGGCATGCAGTTCTTTGGGAAACAGTTTGGCAGCCCCTTGTAATAACCTGCACTCCTATTATCCTTACTGTAAGATGCATAAATTCTATAGTCAGGAATTCACTCCAAAGAAAGATGTGTATGCAAATTATAACAGCTTTGTTCATAATAGCCTTAAACTGGAAATAACTCAAATATTAAACCAATGTTTGATTGATTATATTGAGCTGATAAACCAGTGGTGGCATATCTATTGTTTTGTGGCGCATGGGAATATGAGTCAGTGGCCAAAAGGAACAGATTATTGATACATTCATACAACAATGTGGATGATTCTCAAAGACATTATGCTAAGTGAAAGAAGCCAGACAGGAAGCTTATACGCTGTATGAGTCAATTCTTATGAAATTCCCGAGAAGACAATGCTATTGAGACGAAAACCAGATCACTGGTTGCTGTAGGCTAGGGATGGGGAGGGAGTTGCCAGCAAAATAGAATGAGGGGGATTTTTGTGATGGTAATAATGCTCTATATTATGATCGTAGTGGTTTTACAGCACTGGACCCATTTGTCAAAATTCACTGAATTGTAAAATTAAAATTGGTGGAATTTATTGAATATAAATTACACTATAAATAACGCTAATTTAAAAAGAGATGGAATACATGGTGCGGAAAATGTACATAGTAGGCCACCTTTGGTGGGAAACATTAGTATATTCTATAATGTATAAAAAATTTTCACCACACCTATTTTCAGATTCTCCTTTTTCAGAATCTTCTTTCATTGACAGTTTTTCCCATATCTGTTTCCTTGCTCCTTCCTTACTCCCTTGGCCTTAAATAAATTTATCTTAAGGATTTTACTTATTTGTTTGAGAGAGTGAGAGAAAACAAGTGAGCATGAGCATGGGGAGGGGCAGAGGCAAAGGGAAAGAGAGAGAAGCAGGACTCCCTCTGCTGCCAAGCGTGGACCCCTGACTCAGGGCTCCATTCCAGGACACTGAGATCATAACCTGAGCCAAACTAACTGACCAGACACCAGAGCCAGACACCTAACTGACCTAGCCACCCAGGCACCCCAAGCAAGATGTTTTTATCCACTCTCTTCCAAAGTGAAGGCAAAGGCAGTCTTCTTTGACTTTGGAAATCAGTCTGCTCTTTTGGCCATTTCTCCCACCACTTAACCCCAGTGTCTGAGTCTTTAGCTCCAGTGAGAATTGCTGTTTGGCCATACCCCTGCATGAGGATTTTTCCATGGGGCCTTCACAACTTGCAAGATGGTTTCCAGTCTCCTTAGCATTGGTTCCAAAGGTCTGCAGACACAGGTGCAAACCACTTCGTGGCTTTACTCCCATTTTACCTTCCATATAGCTTGGGACTGCAGCCACACCAAATCACTTTGCTCTTCTTCAGCATTAGGTGCTCTATGACGTTGTTATTTTACAAATGCATCTACTTAGCCTTTTTCTATAACCTTCTTCCTTTCTTTACTTCATCTGGCAAACTCCCACTCAATCTGGACAAACCAGATCCAATGTTACCTCTTCTGTGAAAATCCATTTCTTTCCTCTTTTCTCCTCTGTGGTTTACTATTTGAAAATATTTTGCCCTTGGGAAAATTGACATATGATTATCATTTTCTGAAGAGGAGAACATTCTAGATAAGGATATAGAGGACATAAAAATTACTGAAATGGCCTCCACCCACACATGTGTCCTATGTATAGATAGATACCTTTAAGAGAATGTGACAGCTACATAAAAATGGGATCCACTATGATGTAGCTGTCTTGCCTGTATTTTGCCACTCATCATAGTGTCACAGGTATCTTCTAGTGTCAACAGAAATATCCAGGTGCCATTTTAACACTTGCCTCGCACTCTGTTTATGAATCCTTCCCTTAGCTAGTTTTCACGGGTGCACATTTAGGTCATTTCCAGTTGCTCACTTCTTTATAAATAATGTTGTAATGAGCATTCTATGATGCTTTGAAAATGTCTTGACAAATGTCCCCAATCACACTGGATCATAATTATCTGTGTGCCCGTCTTTCCCACCAGACTATTATTAGTTCCTTGAGGGCAGAAACCGCTATTTCCCTCCAATCTCCACAATCTTCCAGAGTGCCGGTAGGAATTTAATATATATTGTTGAGAGAAAAAAGGAAAAACTGGATGGATGTTTATGGAGTTGGGTACACACGTGTATCATCACATGTGTCTTCAATTCTTACTCAGTTTTTCACTGGCCATGAGCCTGCTATCTCTTAGGCATTATATAATTCCCTCCTTGTTTCTAACCTCTTTTTACAGATGTTATTACCACTGACATAAATTCAATACTGAGCTTTAAGAATTAGCATATTGCCAAACCATGACTCCCTCATAGATTTTGGTGACCTCTGGAATAGATTTTATAAATTGCAGAGAAAAAAAAAATTCAGATACCTGATACTCTTTGCCCTACCCTAAGCAGAAATGAGTTTTTAAAACTGAAATTGTCAATAACAAGAAAAAAACACATGTATGTGTGTCACATACTATTTACAGCTGTTGTCTATTAGGGGTTCTCTAGAACACCATTTGCTGCCTCAACTGAATGGTTTCATAAGTTTAACTCACCAATACAACTGTAAAATTGTCTTAAGTCACAGAAGAAAGAGAAAAATCAACTGGAAATGGCTAACATGCTGCTTATGTCTTCATGAGAACCCACAGTTTTCCCCGTTTGCTTCATTATGATGCTCAGAGCATCCTGCTAGGTCGTGTGGTATATTACAATACAGCAGGTTATCAACCTGATGATTGGAAGGAAAGGCACACCGAGAGCATCTCTTTGCAAGGGCTGCGTTCACTTTATGGACTGATGCATTGAATTGTACTGGGTAACAGGCAGTGGGAGCCAAGTGGCCCAGACAATGAGGGTGTTCAGTTGGTATTGGAAATTTACAAGAGCTTAAGCTATTTTTTATTTCTTCTTGCTGGGCTGGGAGTACTTACGATTGTTGTTCCATATGCTGTAAATGAACTTGGTTCAAAGACCACAAAGAGAGTGGTATGGGATTATAGAACTGAAAATAGTCTGCTGATTGGGTATGAATTCATCAAGCCTCTTTCTCAACAAGCCTTTTACCAGAGTGCCAATACGACTTGTTTTGGAGAGCGTGAGATGTGATTGTGAGCAAATGATGGAGGGAGCACATTGGCCTTCAGTTAGGTTCGCTCTGCTCAACTAGATAACTGTATATCTCCTTTCCTCTTCAATATACTTATGTAGTAAGCTCCAGTTAGCAAATCATTAGTCTTACCTGCAGGATGCCCAATCCAATGCTCGATTTCATCAGAAACTTCCGTGACTCATTCTGTAGAAAATGGCGGGGCTGGAATGTGAACTCTGGAATTATGGCTCCAAAAGTCGTTCTTTACTCAACAGGCCATACCGTCTCTGATTCAGCAAATGCATGACCCGCAATAATGTCAAAATGATTTTATGAAACGTAGCCTTTCAAATGTCTTTCTCCTGCTGAAAAACCATTATGGACTCTACTTCTTTTTATTTTCTTCTTAAGATTTTATTTACCTATTTATTTTAGAGAGAGAGAGAGAGAGAGTGCACACCCCACCTGTGAGTTGGGGGAGGGGCTGAGGAGGAGAGAGAGGATCTCAAGTAGACTCTGTGCCGAGACCATCTCGGCTCGATCTCATGATCCTGAGATCAGAACCTGAATTGAAACCAATAGTTGGACACTTAACCAACTGAGCCACCTAGGTGCTCCTAGACTCTCTACTTAAAATAGTGGCTCTCAACTCTTCCTTTCTGGGACACACATATCAAATATTCTCATGAACACTCTCACTTTTTCCTCCCAAATCCAGAAAGCACACAAGATTGCATGCCATTCAAGGTAACGTTATTAGGGGCACTTGGGTGGCTCAGTCAGTTAAGCATCTGAATTTGGGTCAGGTCATGTTCTCAGGGTCCTGGGATCAAGGCTTGCATCAGGCTCTCTGCTCAGTGAGGAGTCTCCTTGTCCCTCTATCTCTTCCCCTGCTTGTGCTCTCTCTTACATAAATAAATAACATCTTAAAAAAAAAAAAAACACACCAAAAGCCCAAAGTAACAATGTTACCAGGATGACTTCAAACCTGATCTTATGTAAGTCAGGCTTTGGAACTTTGTATACACTTCCATTAGCTCACTTGCCATTATTTGCTTGTGTGTTTGTCACTGTTGGCAAAGGCTATGGCCTCTTACAGAACAAGGGCTATAATTTATTCAATTTTTATATCCCAGGGCTTCTGCAGTTCCTGGAATATGCTCAAGACACCTGCTTAGGGAAAAACAACCAAATATTGTCTCCAATATATAAATGATCTATAAGGGGCTGACGTGACCTGCTCTCACCATAGTCAGTAAAAATGTACCCATCTCTGCTCCTCAAACTGAGGTCTCAGAGGTTGTCGACAGATAGTGTTTTTTTGCCTAAATGGATGATAATAGTAATTCACTATTACCTGTTCTTTAGCTCTGTTATTGAAAGTTGTTCAATTTTGTATTTTTTTTTTTTTGCACAGAATTAGAAACACAGTTTATTTCCTCAAAAAGGCTACTGTTTAAGGGAAGAAAAGCCGTATTTAGCTCACGGTGATTTGAATGAGGTGGAAAGAAATGACTAGTTTATTATATTTATTTTATTAAAGATTTTATTTTTAAAGATTTTTTATTTTTTAAAGATTTTAAATACTTTATTTTTCAAATATTTTTAAAGATTTAAAGATTTTATTTATTTGACAGACAGAGATCACAAGTAGGCACAGAGGCAGGCAGAGAGAGAGAGAGAGAGAGAGAGAGAGAGAGAGAGAGAAGGAAGCAGGCTCCCTGCTGAGCAGAGAGCCCGATGTGGGGATTGATCCCAGGAACCTGGGATCATGACCTGAGCCAAAGGCAGAGGCTTTAACCCACTGAGCCCCCCAGGTGCCCCAAGAAATGACTAGTTTAACTTTTGGGCTGCTTGATGGCTGGGGTATTTATATTTGGCAAATGCTTAGTTCTTGTCACTCAGGTGGGTTTAGGAGCTGTAAGGAATTGGGTGAGGATACAAAAGGAAAAGAGAGTCAGAAAACACACACACACACACACACACACACACACACACACAATCAGACAAGGAGTTAGAGCAGATGTGATTAAATTTTGGTATGATGCCACATCTTCCCCCCTTCTTCCCCAAGTGTATGGGGGAACAGACACCATTAATCAATCAAAACACACTTTTCACCTGAGCCAGGATGTGGTCTTAGAATACATCTCAACATTACAGTGGTCCAGATGTTTTCTATCAACAAGGGAGAAAGACAAGCCCATCTTTGGGCTTTTTGTCTATGCAGTCTCCATAAGGTCTCTTCAGATCAGTATGCTCCCTGTGATTGGGCAAAGAGTGTTTTCTTGATTCTTCCTGCAAGATTGAGATGCCAGGTGCTTCACTGTTGTCAAATCTTTTTCAATGTTTGAGTTCAGTGTCCTATAGACATAACGATCCCAGCACAAGTTCTGCCCTTGAATCCCGTTTCTACTGAGGAATGAGGAGGGCCATCTTACCCACAGACCTCATAATTGAGATGGGAGAAACTAACCTGTAGTGAATGCCAAGCAGTATGCTGAGTGCCTTATTGACATCTTTCTGTTTCTATAACACCCACATAAGATCAATATCATTGTCCCCATTTTACAGGTGAGAGACTAGCCTTGCAGAAATTAAATTATTCACCTAAGATCTTAGAGCTGCTAAGTATGAAGATAAGATTCAATTACAGATCTGTGACATACAGCATCATGCTATTGGATTCTGGAGAGTTAATTGTTCCTTTGGTAGTCTTGATAAAATCGGCTTCTGGGCTTCTTTTCTTGCCACTAAGTACTTATGTTTTTGATAAAGCCTTGAGCTTTCACTTTATACTTTCTTGAGTCTTGCAGACTATAGAAGCAAATGGAAAATGGATCAGTGTAGATCAGATATGTATGGGAAACGGTCAACCTATTTTGGACTTTATGCCAGTCAGGAGTCATTCTGACCCCTGGGAGATTACCTTGTTGGAAATGGAAAGTGTATTTAGGTTTAAGTTTCTCCTGTTCCTCTCTCCACAGGGCAGCGTCCATACCAGGTGATCACTGCCCGAGTGCACCCAGGAGAGAGCAATGCCAGCTGGGTGATGAAGGGGGCCCTGGAGTTCCTGGTCAGCAGTGACCCTGTGGCTAGACTCCTAAGGGAAAACTTCGTTTTCAAGGTCATCCCCATGCTCAATCCAGATGGTGTCATCAATGGCAAGTATGTCAGGCCCCCAGCTCAACTGGGTCCTCCTTTATGTCACCATTGTAATGCATTGTGTCGCTCAGTTGGTGTGGCTGGAGAGGCCTTGGTACTGTGGCAGGAATAAATTCTTTTGGGCTTCTGTTAATGGGTACAAATAACAACGGGCTCTCCAAACACCCCGAGGTTGTGTCAGGCTTTTGTTTTTGTATTGTTTTGTTTTGCTTTGAATTCAAGGGCACAGATTCATAGGCAATGAACTCCAGAGGGGTCCTTAGAAATAAATAATCTGGTGTAATAGTCTTTTTCTTTTTTAGAGGAGAAAATCAGTGTCCATGGTAATCAAGTGATTTGCCCAGGTCACATGGTGGGTTAGTGACAGAGTTAGAGCTCAAATTCTGATTGCTTTACAGTTAAGACCAGTGCTTTTATTTCCTTACTAACATTTACTGCAGGGGCATCTTTATTCTGAGTTGTATTTTAGTGGGTTCTAGATACAGTGCCCAGAAGCATGTCATCGTGTCCAAATAGGATGGCTGGCGTGCAATGGCTGGAGGGTCAGGGCTGGTTGAGGGCGAGATGGAAGGGTGGTGCTTCTCCCCACTGCGTTCCCACATGCCTTCAGAACACAGGACGGGAATGAGAAAGTCCAGCGTCTGAGGAGGTCTGTTGGAAGAAGTCAGCAGTCTTTTTTTTTTTTAAAGATTTTATTTATTTATTTGATAGAGACCACAAGTAGGCAGAGAGGCAGGCAGAGAGAGGAGGAAGCAGGCTCCCCGCTGAGCAGAGAGCCCAATGTGGGGCTCGATCCCAGGACCCTGGGATCATGACCGGAGCCGAAGGCAGAGGCTTTAACCCACTGAGCCCCCCAGGCGCCCCCAGCAGTCAGCATTTTTAGACGCTGTGAGCCGAAGCGCAGAACCAGAGCAGGTCCCCAAGGTGACGTGGCTGGTGGATTGGTCAGGGCATGACCATTCCATTGTGCAAAAGTGGCTGGTGGTTGGTAGGATTAGTTTTCACAAATTCTCAAACCCTGTGGAAAGAGACTCGAGCCTCTTCCTGTGGCCCTCGAGGATTCTTCTCACTAGGGGAACAGACGTGGTATCAAAACAGAACGTAAGATGCATTAAAAAAATGAAAGAAAAATAATTTCAGAGGCTATTCATGGGAAAGAATTTACAATTTACAATGTCAGTATTAAAGAAGCAAAGCACAAGTTTAGAAGATGAAGAAACAAGGGCAGTAGCAAAAGGTGAAACGAGATAAAATGAGAACTTCCAAAAAATATAAAAAAGAAAATAAAAATTTCAAAGAGATAAAATTTAAATTGGCTTCAACTGAACAAGAGACCCTTTTAAGAAAGATAAAATAGTAATTAATTTCTTTAAGGAAAAAAACGAAATACACGTCAAATAGCTGAGAATAGACTAGCTTCAAAGGATAAGCACAAAAAAGAATCCTGATCAGTTAAAAAATTTAGAAATGTAAAGTATTATGATAAAATAGAAAAAGAAGATCAGAGTACATTCCAAATGATAAAATATGCTAAACTATGCCAAAATGCAAGCAAGTCAAAGCTATAGACTTTAAAAATAAAATTTCATTATATACAGCAGAAGAATAAAAAAGGCAAAGAAGTAAAGGATTCGTGTGTTCTAGCATATCTCCTCATTTTTGGTGAAGGTTCTTGATGGGCAGAGAGTAGGGTCCTTTGTCTTTGCCAGTGGCCACTGTTTGGTCTTCAAGCACATGGGAGGAGAAGGAGGCCAGGCCCCTCAATCAGGAGCTTAATTAGGCCTCTGGCAGCAATTAGCCCTCTGAGACATCCAGCTGGATGAGGCTCTAGAGCGGTGTTCCCTCCTGGTCCAGTGGAACTTGGTGGACCCCCGCCATATGCTATTGGCTCTGGAGATCAGGTCTAGGACATTAACGAGTGCCCAGAATTTCACTAGCAAGCTCTGCCAGCCATCTTGAGGGACAGGATCCCATTCCAGCATGTTCTCATTCAAGTTGGCTCTTTTCTGAAGTCTCTCTCCATTGAATTGTCCGGGGATTGGTAGAGAATGGAAAGCATACTAGGTTTAGAGTCATAACTCCAGTGTGCAATCTGGCTCTTCCCCCGACTGACTCTGTTTTCTCTTCTGCTGGAAGAGTAAGGGAACATGCTCCCTATTTACCTGTCTGGGAAAATGTCTCTTACGCCCATGGCAAATTCAGGCTAAAGGATAAATATTGTAGTTTCTTCCATTACAACTGGTCACACCTAGAAATCAGGGGCTTGGTCCAGGTCTTTGATGGAAAGGTTAATGTCATCTCAGTCACGGAGCATCCTCCTGGCCTGGACACAGTCATTTTCAGCTCACAGCTGGTTGTTTTGGACTCCCTAATGGCAGGCCAGCTCCTTCTCGGTGACACTGCCATTCATCATCATTACCATTATTTATTATGACTAAAATTACTCTTTTTTTTAAATATTGCATCTTTCATCCTGGAGCTCAAGGCACATCGTAGATTATTTGGGTCACTCAAACAATTTTGGCTGAAAGGGACTTGGAAACCATAGTGTTATTGTACTGATCAGAAATCCACAGGTCACAGCACACCATTTTCAAAAGGCATGAGACTACAATGGAAGCAGCTCACAGTTAAAGCCCTTAAAAGTCTCAGCTCATGAACCCTACTTAGAGCCTACCAGACATATGGTTCATCTAACTTCTACTTGAACTTTCTCTGTGATTGACATTCCATTTCAGGGCATGACCATTCCATTGTGCATGACTAGATGGATTTGTATTTCTCTTTTGCTTTGATCTTTGCCCTGTGAACTTCAAACATTTTATGCAGTCTTACCTTGGGGTGCCCCATAGATAAAATCGAATCCCCCTTTTACATGCCTTAACTTCCCCATGGGAAGTCTGCTCTGAGTTTAATGTAGTTTACCTAAATGTTGCTTATGTGATATTGTTTCTGATGAAGATCAGTTCACTGATTTTCTTCGGATGCATTTTTACTACAAGGCTTCGTAAAGGTAACTGAACTGCCTTGTGTGTGGTCTGAATGGCAGAGAAGCAAACTTTGCATAAAGACTGGAGAGCCTAAACCCAAGCATGGTACTTAACTTACTAGACTGTACTCTTCTTTCAAAATACTTCATGGGCCCCTGTGGGGTTTGCAAGGATGTGTAAAAGTAGAATAGTTTCCTTTTGTGGTGATGGTAATAGAGCCTCTGAGGATGGCTGAGAGGTTTTGATCATAGTGGTCAGAGAGACAAAACCAGGATTTCTAGCAAAAATTTAGTGGGTCTTGCCAAGCCAAAGATCTCTTAGCAACACATGTCTGTAACAGGAAAACAAACTATAAAGATGGGTTCCCAAAGAAACAATCTACCATCTTGCTGGCCTGGTCGTTTATATAGAATTGGGCTGAGTTCTAAGGAATCCGGGAGGATCATTGACTCTTTTCATTCTTTGCTACCTGGGATAAAAACCAAGGGGTCAACGAATTGGGTCAGGGCAGAAATGACAATGGTGGCTTGTTCAGGTTGTGAAGTGGGGAGAAGGCAGGTGATTGTAGAACATGCAAAAGGTTGGCATGGCATGCAAGGGAAGGGGTTGAAGAGATCTAGCACAGTTTCCAATTTTTGGACTTTTGTTGTTGGGTAGGATGTAGTGACAAAATAATTTTTGTGAAGTCAACACACATCCCAACGTTTTATTCACAGGAGAATTGGAGTATATTGATTCTTAGGATATATACAACTCTACAAACTTGATTTTCTTCTTCCAAGGCCATCGTGGAACGAAACAACAATAAAGAGCAGAGGGCATACTCTGAGTAAACACACCAAGGTATTAAGAAGTAATAGCTGAATGCTCTAGGGGAAACAAATGAAACTATAAAAATCAGATAAAAAATCTTGACAATTTAAACTATCTGGGACCATTTAAAGTTAGTGCCAATATTCCTTTACTCCACTGTGGGTTGTAAAGGCTTTATTTTACTATAATAAGAGAACTTACAGACTTTATCTAAAAAAAAAAAAAAAAAAAACATTCCCCACCTTTCACAGGCCAAGAAAGAACCTGTTTGTTTGTTTTTACATAGATTTTCTTATGTAATTGTAACTATGGCCCCAAAATGCAGATCTTCTATCTAATATCTAGATATAAAACCTTGAGGACACAGGAGTGAAATCTTGGGTCCAGCTTAAAAAGCTCATGTTACAGAGGCAGCCCAGAACTTCTCTGTGCTATACCACTTTTCTGTAAGGATATAAGGGCATTAGAATTTTAAAAAAATGTTCTAGCTAGGAGGGTTCATGTGTGTGATTTAGTCCCGGTCCTTCAAATGTTAAGGAAACTGAAACCAGAGAGGTAGAAATGAGTTACCCAGATTAGGAAGTTAGTTCGAGGCAGAAATGGCATGAGAAAGTGTCTGGATACTTGAACTACATGCACATGAACCCAGCTGTGCCCAAGGTTATAGGGCTGGCTTGTGACAGAGCTTGGATTGAACGCACTCTGTCTAGCTCCAAAGCCCACGTGCATCTTGGTCTACCAGCCCTTCCCACCCTTGGCTGGACATGCAAGTCGAGCTTCAGCGCTGCTCACAGCCACCATCAGGTGGTCTCTGAAATTAGTCTTGTAGGCTTGGACCTGTGCCTGGGACAAACCAAGACATAGCCTTGCAGCTCTCTGTAATTTGGGCCTGGGATGAAGGGATCGGTTCATTCTCAGTCTTCCTTCATGGGATCCGCATTTCCAGCGTGGCTTTGGCCTCGGTACTGCCTTGTCCTGCTAGCCTTCTCCATTGGAGAATATGCCCTTTCTTGTTGCTGCCAGATTTTGGCTATAGGCAACACCAGCTAATTTTGCGTTTTTGTTTGTTTGTTTGTTTTGGTCATGGAGCTTCTGTTCCCCTGCCCACTCCATAGTATATTTTAATTCAGCTGAGTCTTCAGGATCCCAAGGGGCTGATGGTTATCCTTCTTGGGGGGTTCAGCCGAGGCAGGGCCATGTCCATTCCCTCCTGTTCTGATACGCTTAGGGCTTCCCTCTGATATGACCTCAACTCTCACTTTTTAATGTATTTCCCATCTCTTCAATATAGTAGCATAGAGCAGTGGTTGCTTCTTAGACTTTTGGCTCTCACAGAGCAGTTACATTTGAAAAAAAAAATGGGCCATAGTAAGTATGTAATTTTATTATTATTATCTTTTGCACAAGTAAGAATGGAAGTTACGCTCTGAGCTCCCTGATAACAGACTCGTGAGAAATCCCACGTGGGATATTGCTTGGGTTACCTCCCCACCTGTAGGTGATCACACGAGTGGCCTCGAGGTTTGTGTGCCGGGTCTTCAGATCACGGTGGATCAAGGCAGCCTTGCTCTTTGTGCTGTGATACATTGTGCTAGTGTCTCCGTGAACATCCCTGTCAGAGGGAGCAGTGTCGTCATGTCATTGACTGCATTGCTTATTCCTGTTGTCAAGCATCCTGAAAAGAAGCAGGTCCTGGAACAAGAAAAGATGCCTGAAAAATGGGTCTTTAAGAAAAGTAGATAATTCCCCTGAGCTTGAAACTGGAGAAACTCTGGTCTCAACCAGAGGAAAGATGGCTTTGGAGGAAGCCAGAAGCAGCAATCAGTCCCTTAAGTGGCTACTTGAGAATGAAAACAGCTATACCAATAATCAGTTCCAAATTTCCTGTGAGTAGTCCTCTTCTGTTCCATGATTTAGTAAAGTGTTAATCAGCTTCCATCTTGTTTCAGCTGCGCCACGGAGACTGAAAGAAAGTACTTATGCCCAAGACTGGGGAAGGGGATAAGTGGCCGTCATGCTTAGGAAGAAATTCCCAAGGGGACAGTGAAGAAGAAATATAATAGTTACGTTTTCAGAGTTATGCTCAGAAAAATTGGGACATCAAAAAAAATAGCTTTATTGTTTTCTAATTATAAAAATGATCCACGATACAGCAAGAGGGTAGATGTTTCTAAAGATGAGATTTGGTTCACACTGATGGCACACGTCTAAAAGTTCAAAAAGGGATGCCAAAGAAGCCAAGAGATTGATAATTGCAGAGGCAGGTCCCACCTACAAGGGTGGGGGAAGGAGGGGGAAATGATGGAGGGACCAGAACCCAGGGCTGGTGGGGGGCGCTATGTAGAGTTTGGTATTTCAAACTCTGAGAAAGGGGTCTGACCGACCAGGGCCTCAGTGGCCCAGGGCGCACAGCTGAGAGGGGGGAAGAGTGTAGGGCGACCTGTGTCTGAATGCCAAGGAGATGTATCTGCCACCTGCTGTCACCTAAGAGGCAGGGCTTGAACCAGATGCCTGCTGCTGCTCTGGTCTCAGTAACTGGAAGTGGAAAGCTGAGAAGGTGGCCTTTGCTTTCTTCCCCTGCCTTCTTCTCTCCCTCAGGTGCCTGCTGTTGGCAGAACCTACCAGGAGGCCAACTGGCAAGGGAGTCTGAGCGTTGTAATTTGCAGTTTTAGCTGCCCTGTGATAGGCCAGAGCTATGGGAAGTGGTTGGTGAGAAGCAAGCACAAAGCACCCATTAGCTGAGCTCCGGGCATGCCCTAGCCTCGGGCTGATTACTGTCTACATGTGACTTATTTGTTTTCAAAAAATAAAATGGTTTCATTTATGGTTTCCAATGGCAAAAAAAAAAGAAAAAAGAAACACCCCCCCCCCAAACCCATCATTACTGTAGAAAATTCCAGTGTAGAGAAGAAGCTGAGGGAAGAAATTAAAAAGCACCCAAACTCAGGGCTGCTGCATTGCATGACTCCAAGGGACATTGTTCACATTATAATCTGTGGTAATTACATCGTGCTTCTAGGGTTTGGTAACATGGAGGCCCTTCCCGAATCAGACTGTCCAGACATAAATGCTATTGTCAAGTTGGAGAACATTCATTAGCTATTTTTTTGTGAGCTGACAACTCTGGGAATGTCAGCTATTTCTTTAAATATATTTCTATCTGTCTCAAGTAAGATCATATATTTTGTAGTAGAGTTTATAAACGAACAACATCTTCCTGTGGCAAAGAATACAAATAGCATTATTAGTTTTTAAAATGGCTATGTCATAGTATTGACATAATTAATTTAAACAATTCTCCATTATAAACAGGAGACAGGGGAATATTCTTGTTATTCTCTTGGTGAATTCCTCTGGCTGTTTTCTTAAGATAAATTCTCAAAGAAGTCTGTTGAGTTGATGTTATGCATATTTTATATCTGAGACATTATTACCAAATTATTTAGAAAAATGTGTAGATAAAGATTCCTACCACCAATGGGTAAAAGTGCCATACCCATATGGTCCCCATACCCTTGTCAATACTGCATTGTATCAATTCCTTTAATTTTGGGGGAGGGGGTAAATCTGATAAGATAAAAATATGATTTTAATTTTAATTTTTATACTTATGAAAAAAATTACTCCCACTTTGCAGGTGAAGAGAACACTGAGGCAAAAGATTAGATGATATATACAAGGTCAACAACGTATCTGATGTTTCAGAGTCAGGAATTAAATTCAGATTGGCCTGGTTGCAAGCTCGTGTTCTTCCCACTTGGCTGTGAGCTCCGCTCACATCCATGGTTCCAGGCAGTCATCTGGGCGACTTACCTCTTGAATGTTTTTAGCATAGAGTCTGGGAGGTAGTAAGTGCCTCAGAGATGTTTGTTAAATCTAACCTGGGGTGCCCCTGACCTTGCTAAAGTGTTTTAAGGTGTGGACTTCACACAGATCATTATAGACCAGAGCAAGAGCTCTACAAAGCTTTGAGCCACTTCTGTGAGAAATGAACTGTTGGGTATATATTTAGTTAGATATTAGATATTAGTACTGAAGTATTGGTGTACCACCCATAATGTTTTCTTATAGGTTAGATTGCAAGGGGGGATTTGTATCCTATCCCTTTGAGGGGTGGTTCCTGTTGAAGCTTTGGGCACCAAAATTACTTGATCGTCTTTTCTTCTCTTAGTCATCATTCAGTGTCCTGAACAACAACTGAGCACACATTGGGGAGCCTGGATGATTGTCCAGGCAGTCTCCAAAAGACTAGGGTTTAATAAGTATGAGGCCTCTGGACCCTCTCAAGCTGGGAGGGTTTATACCCTTAGGCGGGAGTGACTTATTTCTTTATGGACTCACTGTCCATATTTGGCTTCCAAAACGTTGATTTTTCCCTGTGCCTGTGGGTAAGTTCTGCAGTGTTTCCTGCAAAGCAAGGACGGTAGAGCAGGGATCCTTGGTCCGGGAGAGAAGTAAGGGTGGGGAAAAGCAGGGAGGACCAGTGAAGGCAGAGGGACACTAGCTGTCCCATGGGCACCCTCCCAGTAGGTCTGTCTCTGTCTTCCTCAGCACGGCACTGTGTCCCCTTTTCCGAGGGCTTGAATGGGCACAAACTAAAGAGGGTGTCAGGACGAAGTTCTCCATGTTGTGTGGCCTCCGGGAAGCTGAGTGATGGAGTCCCCTGGTCTGTCCAAATGATGCTGGTGGTCATGATGACATGCCAGGATGGGATGTGAGGGTATTGCTCTCCTTAAAACTCTCATTCCAGAGTTTCAGCTCCAAATTCTCCCTCCAGCTAGGCCAGGGGAATGTGAAGTTTCTGCTGTGGAATCTCCCTGTGGAATGTTTGCTAGCCAGAGATCATATTTCTTTCTGTTTTTTTTTTTTAAAGATTTTATTTATATATTTGATAGAGAGAGAGAGATCACAAGTAGGCAGGGAGGCAGGCAGAGAGAGGAGGAAGCAGAGAGCCCGATGTGGGGCTCGATCCCAGGACGCTGGAATCATGACCTGAGCCAAAGGCAGAGGCTTTAACCCACCCAGGCGCTCCAGAGATCATATTTCTGAGCAAGTAAAGCTTAGCCTGTGTTAGTCATCCACTGTCTTACTGCGGAGCCCCACGGCCCTTCCTGGGAGCTGACAGGGAAACGTTAACTTGCAGTCATGTACTTTTCAAATTTAGACTGTTTTGCCAGTTTGCGATGCTTGTAACAGAGCAGAATTATCAGTGGTTGGCTATTTTGGCTCTATTTGTGTTTAGGAGAATTAAAATGTTCTGGACATGGTTGGCGGGTTTGGATGGAAATATCAGTGTGGGTCTGGTTCTAGGAAGTTTGTGTGTCTCTGTGTAAAGGATCTCTGGGGAGAGATAGGCAAAGGGCATTTAATCTCTTTCTCTTTGCTTTATTTTCCTTATGTTTGAATACAGGGGAAAATGTTATTTTGATCTGGAGGAGATTATTTGGTCTGAGGAACTATAATTTTCTCCATTTACTTCCTGACTTCACTAGAAACAAGGAGGTCTCAGTCCATTTTGGATGCTAAGATATTGTCCTGGAGGGGCACCTGGGTGGTTCAGTCATTAACTGTCCGTCTTCAGCTCAGATCATGGTCCCGGGGTCCTGGGATCGAGCTCCGTATTGGGCTCCCTGCTCAGCAGGAAGCCTGCTTCTCCCTCTCCCACTCTTCTGGGTTGCGTTCCCTTTCTCTCTATCTCTGTCAAATAAATAAATAAAATCTTTTAAAAAATAAGAGAGATATTCTCCTAGATACAGAAAGGAACATTTATAGGAATATTTTAATCTCACCAATTTTTTTTACAACTTTATAAAATGAAGTTACACGTTTAAGGTTTTTTGTTTTGTTTTTTTTGTTGTTGTTTTTTTTTTAAGTTGCAGAAGTGACTTTTTGTGCCTTGAATTCTTCCCTTGCAAATCTGTCAGTAATTCTGAAATCATGGTCTGCAGGGATTTTGTGAGACATCCAAGATTTTCCTTCTAGGATGTGGAAGCAGGTAGAGGGATCCATGAAGAAAACGGCATTTGGCACAGTTGTCCAGAGCTCTGGACATAGAGCACAGAGCCCTGTGGGCCTGGAGATCACGGAGGGTCCTGGTTCTAGAGGGAAATGTGGCATACTCAGTCTTGCAGATGAACTTGTTCATAGAGATCAACATGAAAATTATTTGCTCTGGGAACTCTTAAGGTCCTGCTGTTAAGTCATTTGCATAGTGTTCAAGGATGCATGGTCCTAGGGCCAGGGCGTTGTGGGAGAGCTTTCCCAAGGGCTTCCTGGCCCACACCCGTCCCTCCATACAGAGAGGGAGTCAGGAGCTTGAGTACTCCATTTGCCTTTCTCAGACATTGCAGTTCTGAACAAATATTACTATTTATTATTCCTAAATTTAGGGTTATTAATTATATCAGCATAAACCTAATTTATGCCATCATAAACAGCAATAATAAATGCTGCCAAATGCTAATACCCAGCTCTTGCCAACTGTGCCTGTAGTTGATGTGTTTCTACCCCCCCCTCACTTCCCAGAAGCATTAAATTAAAAATGATTCAATGTTGCAGAATCATTGATCAAGTTGGGGCTGAGGCTCTTGGGGAAATGTGCTTGTTTGTTAAATGCTTTGCTCCCTCATTGGCTGGGCAGCTTCGGATCTCTGTCTGCGCTCTGGTGTTTCTGTATTCCTTCCCCGGTGGAAGAAATGGCACAGGGATGCAGGCAGGGAGGGAGGTAGACAAACATCCATTCTTCCTTCTCGATTTCCCCTTTAGACTTCTCTCTTCCCAGTGTCCCCTGCCTAACACTTTCTTTCAACATACACTTAGAAGTCTTTATAAAGCAAACCCTTGGGTATAATACAGATGTATTATTTCTCAATTCCCATCACATCTACCATGTACTTAGTGATGTATGTTCCATGCTCCCTGAAACACATGAGAGTCTCTATCTGGAGAATAGGAGACACAGCTCTGACCAGCCCCCTCTGCCTCTAACACTGTGGGCGCTGTTCCTTCTGCCATTTACGCTTGGGGTCCTCTGCTTTGGGGAAGCAAGAGGAGATCCAGTCCCATAGTTATCAGAGTCATAATAAGATCTCACTGCCTTTCTCAAAGGCAACAGTTTGTGCTTTTCCTGTTTTTGCTGACTCTTTCTTTCTTTCTTTCTTTTGCTTCATCTGGGATTTTGTGATCATGATTCAGTACAAGGAATTCCTGCTGGGCAGTCAGAAGGCCCAGGCACTGGTCAGGGTTAGCTTCTTTCCAGCCACATGGCTTTGGACAAATCTCTTAACCTCTGCACTCTTATTTCTTCAACTTACTAAGAGTTTAGTAAGTCCTAACCATGGCACCTCCCTTGATTAGTGTCATGATAAAATACGTAGTACTTTGAAACTGTCTGAAAGTACAAAAGTAAAGGTCCCTCTGGTTGTGTTCTGATGCTTGAATTTCAATGTGAGCCATGCAAAGCTCTTCTCAGTAGTTGAGACAAACAGGCTTAATGATTTCCTACTTCCGTTTTTCAGTTTCTCAGAGAGATCCAAGATAAGGTATGGCAGTGGGATAGAAATTCTGCAGAGGGAGGGACAAGGTCAATGATGAAAAAGGTGAAAAAGACTTCTTTATTTTATACATAATATATATAATTCATCATACTATACATATATATATATACAACATATATATAATATGTATCTTAATATAATATATACATATTTTAAATACATACTATTTTACTAAAGCTTTGCGTGTCCTTGTGATTGTGATTTTTAAAATTATGGAGAAGGTGTAGGACTGAATAAATTTTATAAAATATATAGCAGTAGAGAAAGCTTGGAATTGGAAGAATTCAGCCAGTGCCTTTTTCCCTCCTCATGCTTACTCTTTTTTTTTTTTTTTTTTTTTTAAAGATTTATTTATTTATTCCAGAGAGAGAAAGAGTGGGCTTGAGTCAGGGGAAGGGCAGAGGAAGTGAGTCCTCAAACAGACTCCCCAGATGATCTCAGAATCCTGTGTGGCTGGATGGGGGGCTCATACTCACTACCCATGAGATCATGACCTGATCTGAAACTATGAAACCAAGAGTAGGCTGCCTAAGCAGCTGAGCCACCCAGGTGTCCCTCCTCATGCTTGCCCTTTAAGTAGATCTGGTTGTCCCATTGGAATGGACAAAAGCCTGCCTTCTTGCCTTCTTGCCTGAAGCCAGCCTACAGTCAGCTTCAGGACATCTCACATAGTGTTTCAGGGTATCTGTCATGAGCAGTGTCTGTGGTTGGTGGAACTGGTCTTCTCAGCCTACTGACAGCCTCCTGGGTGTACCCAGCCTGGGCATCGCAGCCTTATGCCCCTGCCCCCGCCCCTCCCCATCTATCCCTCGGAGCCCTGATTCCCCCTAAAGTGCGCCCCATCAGTAACCAGAAGGAATTGCACCTGTCAGGCTGCCCTGGGGAACTGTGTGGGTCCTTCCCCCCGCAGGCCAGCGCTTATAAACGGGAAAGTCCAATGCATTGCAGAAGCCTTGGCAGTGTGGAGCCACCCTCCCTGGCCCGACTTCCATGGTGTCTTTTCCTTAGTTATTTATCTCTCTGAGCCACCCAGCCCTTCTGAATTATTAGCCTTCTTCCTTCATCGCCCTGCTTCCTTCTTGCAAATATGCTCCTATACATCTTCACTCCCTAGAAAACACTTTCTTTTCTATTTACAGCCTCTCTCTGCTCCCCACCCCTCCCCCTGGCCCAGTAACGGCCAAGGAGATAAATAAGAAACATAACTCTTTTTGGCTATTATTTTTTTTCTTACTCTGCACTGTAATATATATAATAACAAGAAAACAAATCTTATTACTAAAGTAATTACAATAAATAAAAAATAACTGAGAGTGGGGCCTAAGGAAGGGGCATGTCAGGGGAGTGATTGCGACAGGATTTTAAAAAATTTAATTTACTAGTGTCGGTCTCACCGCTCTGTGGATGCTTCCCTTAGGAGATTGTGTCTAATTAGAGAGGGTTGTTATTGCTCTTTGAATACATACCCACCCCTGGTTGACTTATACTTGGGCCTTTAAAGGCAAATTCTGGCCCGAGGAATCCCTTGAGAAATTTCCTTGTCAGCAGCCCCATGCTGGGAACAGCACCATTTAGCATGTTACGGTTGTATCATCATCAAAGCTTGGGAATTGCAAAGAATTGCTTGGCTTGCTTCCCTGTGACTGTAGATAATCTTCCCCTTAACCATCCAAACAGATGGGTATTCCCCCTGACATTTGTGAATCCGAGCAGAGGTCGCAGTGAATCCCTTTGTCAAACAGGCTGGTGCCGACCAGTTCTTAGAGCTCAAGTGCTTCTCCGTGTAGCCAACCTAATTTTATCTGCAAGTGATTTCTGTCCATTTGTTCTTGCGTGGTCCGCAGTAGAAATGGGAACGGCTATTTTTCTTCATTAAGTCTGACTATCATTCTGTTTATGAGAGCCATCTTTCTGAGTCCTTTTGAAAAGCTCCGTATTTGAGTTTCACTTCTCCTCTTTAACCTGAAGCATGTTAGTCTCAACACGTGGCATTTTTTAACTATAATGTAATCATCACTGTGTGGTTTCCAAGTCAGGCTTGAGAGTGGAAGGCAGACTGGGCAGGGGAATGACAGCCTAGCCAGGCTTCTCGGCAACATGTCGGCATCCTCCCAACCCCAGGCACACTTACTAATGTGTTAATGGGGCCTGTGCTCTACTAGCTTCTTCTGGCTGATTGGTCTTAGTCATCTACACACCTGAAATCTGGGACAAATGCATAGTTTACTTATTTTTATTTATTTTTTTATGTCATGCTGCCTCCCCTCCTGATCATCACCATCACCACCATGTCCCATGTCCACGATCACAACCAACATCAATGACAAGAAAATGGCCAGTATTGGTGAGTGTGTAACATGTGCTTGAAAAGGTGTTACATTTCACACCCACCGCCTCTTTTAGTCCTCATGACAACTCTGTGATACATACTAATATGACTTCACTCAGGAGGAAACTAATATTTTCAGGGCAAAATAAATGTTTCAGTAGGAAAGATGTTAGCGTTCAAAGCCAGTGGCCAAGAAAGAATTCTTAAGATGTCTTTGGTGCAGAAAGGTGGTTTATTAAAGCACAGGGATGGGACCCATGGACAGAAAGAGCTGCACTGGGGTCATGAGGCATGGCCCATTATATACTTCCAAGTTGGGAGGGGGTTAGGGATAGCCTAAGTCTCTAAGGAATTTTGGAAACAAGGGACCTTGAGGGGACTAGCTGTTGTTGGGGAAAAGGTCTTTCATTACTGTCTAATAAAATCTTAATCATGCGACCCTTCAGATGTATATCAGTGGGCCATATGCTTGGGGGATGATGGACAACACCTATCTTGGGGGGTTTAGAGATAAAGGAAATTTCCAAAGGAATTTTT
Organism: Taxidea taxus jeffersonii; assembly: GCA_003697995.1. Taxonomy (NCBI): domain Eukaryota; kingdom Metazoa; phylum Chordata; class Mammalia; order Carnivora; family Mustelidae; genus Taxidea; species Taxidea taxus. The sequence continues at coordinate 50,509 of ML108809.1, read as the reverse complement.
ATATGTTAGAGAGTAGGTTACAGGATCCTGTGGTGGGGAGGGTGGCGGTGTCAGGCTAGGACTAGGATTACCCTTTGTCCTTAGCAAGGTATCAACATCGAGGCAGTTGAGTCCCTAGAGTTATGTCATTCTGCCTATTTCAAAGACTTGTCAATAGGCTGTAGGTAGTAAGGAAATTTAATAATTTCTCTTCTGCCTTTGTTTCCCACATCAAAAGGACATATAGAATACAGACAGAAATCCGGTGAAGGGGGTAATAAATCACTGTGTGTGTGTGTGTATGATTTTAGAACCCACCGACTCAACCACTACAGTATGCAAGAATGCAGAAGGTAGTAGAATCCTATAAAATTAACTTTGGAAGAGCTCTTGCATTTCAGAAATCTAGACCTGTCCCCTCTCCAGAGAAGAGACAAAAAAGATGCCCAGTAAGCTTCAATTAGGTTTTTAAATTCTCACAATGTTAGAGCTGAATTGAGAAGCCAGCCCTCTCCCACTGAATGGCCACTGAGTAGAAGGATAACATACTTGCAAACTGTGCAAATGTTGCTCATAATCTTATGCATGTAAAGTCAAGTGCTTTCTTAAGACAAGGAATGGGAAGTTGTGCACAGAAAAGGATAAAGTTGTTAGAGACACTTCAGTCCAGTCTGCCTGAGATGGCTTCTCAGAAGCAGTCAGACATCAAAGAGTTTTAAAAGAGGAGGCAGAAGGCCTTGGAAGTACAGTGAAGGTTTCTCCAGGCTAGCATTTCCCAAACCGGTTCTGAGGGACACTATCAGATTGGTACTAATAGATGTTTCACAAAAAAACAGTGCTTGGGTTGGAAACCACATTTCAAATTTCATATAAATAGATTTCTTTATTGCATAACTTACCAGTTGTATTGAAATATTAATGTGCCTGGAGACTATCTCATCAGGGATGGAATTTGTGACATTTACTGAATTTACTTGAACAGGGTCACATTTGTTGACGCATATCTAGAATAGCTAGAGGATTATTAGTGATCCTTCAACTTGGGAAGTAAAGTACTGCTCTAGGCTGTAAGTGAGATGCAGACGTTAAATGAAGCCTGCTTGTAAAGAAGTACGTCAGCTTTGTGGCTAAGGACATGAATTCTGGAGCCGGATTGCCTGGGTTTACCACTGATTAGCTGCGTGACCTTGGACAAGCACCTGGCATGGGTTGGGTTATCTCTGAAATGGGGGTTTGCTGCAGGAGGTTTAATGTAGCATGTCCTTGGGGATGGGGGAAGCCGAATCAGGCACAGGGTAGAGTTGAATGTGACACGGTTATCACAGAGGTCGCAGCTGGCCAATGAGGAACTCTGCAGCTGGGAAAGCCTTTCAGTATCCTGGATTAAGGCAAGTAGACTGAGTCTGTCTTCTGCAAGTCCCACCAGTTGAGCAGTCACTGAATGTGCACCGCCTCTAGAGAGGGGGCACCGACTTGCACAAGAAAGTCCTTCTGTCTGAGGACAACTCTTTTTTTTTTTTCCTTTTTAAGATTTTTAAAATTTATTTGAAAGAGAGAGAGAATGAACACAAGGGGGGAGGGAGGAGCCGAGGGAGCGGGAGACCGACTCCCCGTTGCACTGGGAGCCCAATGTGGGGTTCGATCTCAGGACCCTGAGCTTGTCACCTGAGTCAAAGGCAGACACTTAACACCTGAGCCGGCCAGGCACCCCTGAGGACAGTTCTTCAGGGAGGTGCTCAGCTGTGAACCTCAGCAGCTGTGGAATGAGTTATTTGGTCCTAAAGGGGTGCTCGGAGGGACAGAGCACAGCATCCACTTTGCTTTCCTTTACTCGTCCGTGAAATGGGAACAGCAGTAGTATCTTAATAAGGTCATTGTGAATGAAATGAGTTCTTCTCCAATGTGCCTGATACTTACTCATGCCATATACGTTCATAAGATCAAAAATCAGATAAATACCTAAGATAGATGCGAGCTGTTTACCATGGAATTCACAATTATAGTTAAGCCAGTGAAAACTGAAAGAACAAAGAGAATATATTTTTTTACTTCTAGTGAGTTAAAAACTATTTTAGTGCCTGTATGCAACAACAGACTCACACCAATGGGCCCTTTCATAGCTTCTGTAGGCTGTGATGGAGAGGCCTCTACTGCATCTTCTGGTGTGTTCTCTCCCTAATGTAATTATCTGATGAGAGCAGACCAGGCCTTCAGAAGGCACTCCCTCAGACAGCCCATGTGTTTGGTTAAAAAAAAAAAAATTCAATCTAGGCCAAGATGTGAATTGAATAGATATTGCTAAATATTGATCAGTGCCGACAAAGTTGATTGTGATGTTGCCCTGATCTGAAAGGAACTGTGTCCACGGAAGAGATGGTCCCTCATAAAATGATGTCAGAAGATTTGATGCTAGAGATGAGCTGAGATCTTTTTCCTAAGTGCAGTGTTAAGTGAAAACATCCAAAGCCTGGTCTGTACTTTCCAATATCAAGGCAAAGAATTCCAGTGTTTGTGAGTCCTGATTGGGCTGGGCCTCTCTCCAGAAGGAGACTGCAGCACATTAATGCCCATCATTTGTAGTAGTAATTCTGGAAATTCAGACAGCAAGACTCCCTTCAATAGTAATCAAGGCCATAGAAGTCCATCTGATCTAATGTGGGGAAGAATTTTTTTTTAATCTAATTCAACATCTAGCTATTAATCTAGTCATCTTCACACTGAATTACTGGATGTTCTAACTCAGTGGACTTGGCCACTGAGAGAGTTAGTTTATAATGCATGTAGTGCAATGGATGTCCTCTGGAAAACAGCTTTTTCTTCTAGGGTAGGTCATGAAAGGTATTGCATGGTATAAAATAGATTATTTATCTAGAAGAGTATTCAGAATCATTTGATTCAGCCCAGTATTTCATTGCACAGAGAAAGAAATAGGCTTGGAGTTTTTTTTAAATTTTTTAAAATTTATTCATCTATTTGACAGAGATCACAAGTAGGCAGAGAGGCAGGTAGAGAGAGAGGGGGAAGCAGGCTCCCTGCCGAGCAGAGAGCCCGATGTGGGGCTCAATCCCAGGACCCTGAGATCATGACCTGAGCTGAAGGCAGAGGCTTTAACCCACTGAGCCACCCAGGTGCCCCTAGGCTTGGAGTTTTGATGCTCCTTATATGCTAGTTTCCTAGCATAGATGACATCAAGGCAAAAGACAATTGAATTTCCAATTTACTGATACTTCCAAGAATACAATTTCTTCTGGACAGACTTTTTACCCCTAATGGATGATTCCACAGAAGATAGTGTGAGTTATTGATGAATGTATTTCTGTGACTTGATCATAGAACTATGGGATCCTAGGGAATCTTAACATTTAGTTCAACCTCCCATCCTGCGCTTAAGTCTCTTTATGGCATTTCTGCCGCATATCGAGACAGTCTGTGCCACCATGTGCCAATTGCTTGTGAACTTGTTTTCTCTCGTGGGGACTTATGCCATTATTGGTAGTCCTGTTGGGAAGTCATTTCCTGAACTATGGTAAAATAGCTCTCCTTGGAACTTCCATCCTTGATGCCGTGTAGAATAAGTTGGGGCACTCCTCTTTGGACCTATGCATAATTGAAGACTGTCTTCATGTTCCTCCCATGTGTCTTCCTTTCTCCCAGGTAAGCATCTAGTTTCTTCCACTTCATTTGTGATATATTTTTGGGTTCTTCTGCTGCCCTGATTACTCTCTGAACTTTCTTACTCATTCATTCAATAAAAGTTTATGGAACATCTGGTAAGAGACGTTTGTGAACCTGTGGATGTAATGATGAACACAGCAAGCTGTTCACAGAATAGAGGTGGAAATAGTTTAAAAACAGAACAAGATAGTGTCAGAAGTGATTTGATGGCTGTTAACTCCACAGATGCCCAGAGAAAGGTGCCTCACTTAACCCTGGGGTCAGGAACAACTTCCTGTGCCATCTGCATTGAGAGCTGAAGGAAGAGTTAGCCAGGAGCAAAGCATATGTGAGTTGGTAGAGGTAAGACAGTACAAGAGCTTTCTACAGAAGGAACTAGCATCCACATCCCTGTGAAGATGGGATTCCCGGATGACCGCCATTATCATCCTGAAAACCCAAATGCTATTCATGAAGCTTGTAGCATGAAGCTCTTTTGATGGCCTAATCACATTGCTAACTCATTTTCCATTTGGTGTCCAGCAAAGTCCCCAAGTACCTTTTCATACTAATTGCCATCAGAATGAGTGTTTCCTGCTGCTTCGCTACGTAGCTTGTCAGGTAAGACCAACTGCTTGAACTACACTTATCCCAATTTCATTCAGTTGGATTTCATTCTTATGAGACCACTTTGGATCTTGACTCTGCCATTCATCTCACTTGGCTACCTCCTTACATAATGTAGCCTTCGGTGCTGACAAGAATTTCTATAGTCTTTTTACCATGTCATTGATACATTTGTTGAACTTGAGTGAACCAAGGACCATCTACTAGAATACATATCACCAAAGACATAGGTGCATTTAGTTATGATCATTCAACCATTTTCCAATCTATTTTACTGCTGCCATGAAACCTATATTTCTTTATGTAACATGCAAGGATATTTTGGGAGATTCTTGCAAATTCCTTGCTGAAGGTGTGTTAAACTCTGTCTCCTTATCTAATAACCTGTCAAAGTGTGAAATGAGGTTGGGCTGGCACAGCTGGAAGGATTCACAGAGTTCTTGGTAATCAGGGCTGGTTTCTATGATTTCCGCTTCCTTTTCCAGGCAGCCCCAAACTAACCCCCCCACCCCAGTATGTTCCAGAATTTTACTACAGATCAGTGTCAAGCTCATGATTTCATTGCCTTTTCTTGTTTTCAAAAATGGAGGGGTATCTGCCAAAAAACTTCCAGCCTGGTTATTTGGAGTTCTCTGTAGATCACTGATCTTGCCTCAGGCTAATGGTGGGCTCAGCCAGAGTCTTTGCCAAGGGAGGAGGAGACCAGGGATCCTGATTTTGGGTGACTCAGACTTCCTGGGGGCACCTCTCCCACTCGGGAGCTTACAGTTCTTCGTGTTCCCTGTCCCAGAACAGACCATTCACCATACTTGTCATGATGATTTAGTCTGGAGGCGCGAGAACTGCAGTGCTCTTGACCTTGCCTCACGGAACTGATGTGATACTCAAGGGTCAAAATCATTGTGGCTTTGGGTATTTTAATCTAGAAACTTCTTTACTTCTGTTGACTTCATGCTCTTTTGTACCAACAGAGTTCCCTCCTGGTTATGATCATAGATTATAAAGATTGTCTGATTCTTTTTTTGATAGTATGACACATTACTAAAAAATTATGTCCTGTTTATTTTAGGCCCTTTTTAATGCGAAAATGTTTTCCACATGTGGTAAGCTTGATGGAGTAGACAGCAAAATTCCTATTAACGTAACTTGGGAAGTGACTTCCAGTCAGTGATTCCTGCATAGTATGAGAGACTTTTTCTATAGAAGTGTTAACTTCTTCAACGAAAATTCTGGTATTTTATAGCTGATTTTCAAATGCAGTTGATCATCAGAGTGCCCCAAGGAGCTTGGTAAAAGCTAGAATCCAGGGTCACCTCTGTGGAATTTCTGATTCAGGAGGGAGATAGAGGGCCTCAAGGTTGTTTTAGTTGTTTTTTTTTTGTTTGTTTTGTTTTGTTTTTTTAAGATTTTATTTATTTATTTGAGAGAGAGAGAGCTTGAGAGGGGAGAAGGTCAGAGGGAGAAGCAGACTCCTATGGAGCTGGGAACCTGATGTGGGACTCAGTCCCAGGACTCCAGGATCATGACCTGAGCTGAAGGCAGTTGCTTAACCAACTGAGCCACCCAGGCGCCCCACAAGTTTGAATTTTTAATACACTAGGTAATTCTGAAAATAGGCCAGCTGTATGCTACTTGTCTGTGGAATCTTCCTGACTGTCACGCTGCCAGATGATTATGGAGAAAGGCTGCTGCCATGGGCATGTGTATGTGTGTGTGTGTGTGTGCACACACGCTTGTGAGGGAGAGAGAGAAAAAAGCACAAAAAATAATACACACAAAGAGAACTCACCAAGAGAAACCGAAAGGAGCCTCCTCCAGAGGAGAGGCAGTAAATGCCTTTTTAAAGCATCCCATAGAGAGTTCCACCACATGGCTGTTCTGCCGTAGAACATTGTAGCAGAACGCACGTGGTAGAAAATAGGAACCAATATAGAAATAAAACCAGATAAGACTCTGTACTCAGAGCTTGAACATTAAAGGTTTGTAAACAGAAGGACCCATTATTCTCTGAGATTGATGTCAGAGCCCTTATATAAGGGCCTATCTGTTTTGCCCCAGGCAGAGGCCAGACCAGTCAGTATCAGGTACAGAAAAGGTGAGCAGACCGCCTAGAACCAACTTCAGTTTCACCAAAGAAAGGCATTCTAACAGACCCGGGACAAAGAAGATCTCCTCGGCCAGCTTTCACCTGTTCTTTTGTAAAGCAGGATGGGAGGTCATCCTAACTGAAGAATTATATCATTGTTTGTAAAGGTCTACTTAAGCATATGGTTGGCCTGTAAAATATCTCCTGTGCATCAGCCATTTGCTGAGGTGAACCCAAAAGTCAGTTGCACCTGGTCCCATACTGTGGGTTCATTCACATACGCACAGTATTGCCTACATTGCTTTGGTCCTGATTAAGAGGGTTCCTTCAGGGGCTCCCCACCTGAGCCAGCTAGAACCAGCTGACGACTGAGGCCTCCAAGATAGTGGGCAGAGTGGCCAGTGGAAAGGAGCTCTGTGTCCACTGAATGCACCCAAAGGAGGGGGGCTCCACTCTTGAGAACACAATGCAAAAGAAAAGCACACAGCAGTTGAAATCCTCCCTGAAGCCTGTACTAAAGGCCCACGTGGTGCTTCTCAGGTCTTTATGTTCTCTGTTTTGCTGTATACTTTGTCTTTATTTTATTTTGTTTGGGTCCAATGGTGATCATTTAAAGAAAGAAATTAATTCATGTTTTCTTTGTCACCGCATTACTCTGTTTTTGACTGAGTGGGCAAGTCAGTACGGGGATAGACACTGCATAGAAATATTTTTCATGGGAAGAAGGAAGAAGAGGGACATTTCATGGAATGAAATTATAAAAGCTTCATTTTGTAAGGGAAATGACAAATGTGCTAGACCTTTTTGTAACATCCATAACCAAGAAACAGAAATTGCATAGGGATGAATATTAGTGTCTTTCATAAGATATTTTAGTACATACTGGATGCCATTAATTAGGCAATATTTCTAGGAGTTTGAAACTAGGACATCTCCAGAGTCCTAAATGACATTTCCAACTTTATGCTGCCATTCTGTGTCTTTTATGTTGTTTTATTTTTTTCTTTCAGTCTATTGTAAAGCATTTAGACCTATAGTTTATCATAAAACAGTGCAATTTGATACACTTAGCGAGAGGGACCATTCATATGGTTTGGATAATTTATGCCAATTTTCATGGGGCAGTTTATATCTGGTTTCCCAGTGTAATCATTCAGTATATATCCTTTTATCCTCAAGAGTGTGGATGACAGGTCACGTGACCATGTTAAAAGGGGGTACCAGAGACACCACTTATTAGAATTTAACTGTGGCATTCACAGTTTCTTTGCTTGGTCGGACTTACTCTCCGATAGGCTGTGTCTTCTCCAAGAACTGAAACTCCTGCTCCAGAACTTTACTTGGGGCCCAAACCTGGTGAACGTAACAGCACTAGTTGGCCAAGCATATAGATGAAGACCTTCTCCGTTTTCCTTTCTTATTCTTGTCCTTATAGACAGAAGTAACACAAAATAGAGGTGGGGAGCTATCTGAAACCCTTTCTTGCCTCATGATTAAGTAACTCTGCCCTCTTGGGGACTTATGCTCTCAGCTGTCACTGAAAGGAAAAAATACATTGAAAGGCTCATCTTCAGGGTACCTGGGTGGCTCAGTCAGTTAAGCATCTGCCTTTGGCTCAGGTCATGATCGCAGAGTCCTGGGATCGAGCCCTGCATCAGGCTCCTTCCTGAGTGGGAATCCTGCTTCTCCCTCTGCCTGCCACTCCCCCTGCTTGTGCACTCTCTCTCCCAGTCAAAGAAATAAATAAAAATCTTTACTTTAAAAGAGAAGGCTCACCTTCCAGGCATTCCTGATCGCCCCATGTGTTTCAGAGGAGGTAGTCTTTTTGAGAGCAATGAGGTGGACCAAGAAACAGAGTGGACATAGGAGGGCAGGTATGGTTGCTGACTTCAGAGAAGGTTCTGGAAACAAACAGTGTTCTTCTGCTTCACAAAGGTGTTGTGAAGGGTACCCAGTTCCCTGGGTGATTAGATCATGAGAACCTTGGGTCTGGAATAGAAAGCAGGGTGGTCTCCCTGTTGGGAGGATTCTGTCTTACTGGGAAAACAGGTAGGTGCATCTCCAAGGAGCAGCTTAAAACATGTCAAATGTAGCAGCTTCTACTATGCCTTCCTCCAGGGCCAGCCTTATGGCCAAGCTATATGGCGTGGGTCTGTACTACCCCACTGAAATTAGGGAAAAACAAACAAACAAACTCTAAAACTCCATGTTTGCAACATAGATATGATGGTTAGAAAAGAAGAGGAAGGCTTTTTCTTTGAAAGTTAAAGTTTAAAAATAAAATGCATTGAGCATAATAGACTGTCAGCCACACTATCAAACTTAAAATTATAGTGGGCACGGCAGACTCACGATGTAAATTTGACAGATAGGGCAACAGCCAAGTGTTGCACAAACGTTGCCTGGGATCATAACTTCAATTCATCTCCGAGGAATCAACATGAAGGAAGGTCTACTCTCCCGGATACTCGTGGCCCTATAATTTCAGGCTCTGTTCTCACCATGTGGGTGACTACAACCTTGAACCATGTCAACATTTTTCATTTTATTTCAGGCAAATGAATTCCTCACAGGACATGTTGTTTGTGCAATCAGGCATCCTTCTTATCCTGGCCCCTGAGCTTTGCTGCTTATAATGCCAAGATAGCCAGAGACATAAATAAAAAGGAATGAAAGAAAAACCCATGTTGCAACCAATAGCAATAATATATTGACTTTGATGAAATATTCTTTGCTCTTGTCCACATACTGGCGTGTGGTTTGGTTAGCTCTTTTAGCTTTCAATAGTCAGAGTTGGGGCTGCTCTTCTGGGAGATCCTCGCAACGAAATCTAGCTTATTTCAATTCCAGCGTTTTGTACTTGGAAATAGAGTGTCAGCTTTGACTTATCCAGCCTTTGAGCTTCCAAGATACTGCAAACTAAAGCATAGTATTGTTATTGTACATTGGGAGAGTAGTTACAGAATGCAAGACATTATTTCAGTATATAGGTTTTAGCTGGGATATATAGGGTATTTTTGATATAGGACTTGCTTAGCACCCAAAGGCAGAATTCAGTGATTGAAGGGTGTGTGTGTGTGTGTGTGTGTGTGTGTGTGTGTGTTTTTCTCCAAGTGCTAGACACTGCTCTATGTCTCAGGGAAGCAGACACATAATGTTGTCCTAAAAAGCACACAGTCAAGCTGGAGAGGCAGACCCAGAAGAGCTAATCACCACATGTTTTAATGGATGCGTCAATTAAGTAGTGGAAGCAAAAGAAGAGGCACACAGGGAAGTAATTTTGCTTCAGAGGCACACCAGAAGTATCACTGTTTTTAGGTGGTAATTAGGGTTTTAAGCTGGACTTTCAAAGAAAACGGACTTTGTAGGATTTATGAGGAAGTGAGATTGGATTATAGTTTAGCTCTGTGTTACATATCTTTTAAAAAAAGAATCTTAGTGCGGGTGTTTACTATGTGACAGAAACAGTGTCAGGCACTCAATATTACAAGAGCCTATTTAATTCTCATGACCGTTCTATGGGGGAGGCAATATTGAAATCCCTTTGTGCAGGTGAGGAAATTGACACTCAGAGAGGTTAAGTAACTTACTCAAGGTCACACAGCTCTTGAGTGGTGGAGCTGGGAATTGAACCTGGTCTGTCTGATGGCAGAGTCCAGCGCATAATGACCGCTCTGCTTTGATGGGATTTTTCACTCACCACGCTTATATTACCAGTATTTGAACAGTTTTTGAATCAGTATTTATATTTGCTTATAAACGGCGGTCTTATTAATTAGCTCACCGTATTTGAACCCCCCTAGGAACCCGCTTTCCAGGACTGAGGCTGACACGAAATCAGAGGAGTGTAGCACCTGACTCGGAATATGGGACTCTCCATTTCTGTGTCTGTTTCCCTCCTAGAGCGATCTTGGAAAAGTGGCGTGCAGTCGATGCCTCTATTTCCTCATCTGTAAAATAAATGTAAGGATGGAGTCTTTAGGAAGGTTAAAGGAAAGGACATTCACGGGTCGCTTTGCATGGTGGTGCCTGGCACCTAGCGAGCAATTCGGGAAGGCAGTGGTTACTATACAAATTTCTAAGTAATTGTACTCTAGCCGCTCAGATGATTCCAACCTTTTCAGTAAAGCCGTCCTCAGAGTCCGCTCTGGTCTCACTCAGTACTAGAGAGGGGAAGAACGACATGTGAGACCTCTCCATAACCAGACTGACCTTCATCCTAATTAGCCTTAGTTAATATGATTCTCTTTCACTTTATTACTAGTTCTGGGTGTTTATGCAGTGTCTGCCAAGCCGTAAGATTCTGCATGCATTTTAAAATGTTAATGCTCACCTAATAGACTGTATGGGCTTGGGGGCTGGACTGGGGGAATTATATTAGAGCCCTGCTCTGAGGCTGGCAAGTGTGACCTCCTTCTTTGTCTTCCTGGGATCTGCCTTCCTTGACAACCCCCCTCAGCTGAGACTACTGGTTACCTTGACTTGGGGCAGACAGTTGTATTTTGTTGTTGTTGTTGTTGTTACTTATCTTAGAGAGTGAGCAAGTGGTGGGGGTGGGGAGGGGGCAGAGGGGAAGAATTTCAAGCAGAGTCCCTGCCTATCGCAGAGCCCTGTGCCAGCTTGATCTTACATCCCTGAGATCATGACTTGAGCTGAAATCAAGAGCCGGACACTGAACTGACTGAGTCACCCAGGCACCCCCCCCCCCCCCCCCCCCCTCCACGACATTTTTAAATAACCTCAAAATGCTTCCCATCCCTCCAGCAGATCTGAATGTGCCAGAGCCTCAGGGCCGGTCCAGGAGAGTCTTGAATCTCCTTTCCAACCAGCCAGTGTGGGACTCAGGGACTCACCTCTTATCCTCTCCTCCTTCTCCTGAGTTGGGGTCCTCAGTGCTTCTTGCCCACCCTCGACCTCTGCAGCTTCCAGAACAGGGCTTTTTAACTTCGTGGCTCAGGATTTCATTTGTCCACGACCCAACTCAGGGGCTTGCCCAGACATTCAACCTCCCAACAAAAGACTATGTACATGCAAATTGCAGTTAATATAAACTGATGTTCATACATTATTAGCTAAAGTCCACACTTTATTCAGATGTCCTTAGCTTTTACCTAATGCTTTTTTTTTTGGTCCTAGGGTCCCATCCCTGATACCACGTGATATTTCATTATCGTGCCTCCCTAGGCTCTACTTGGCTCTCAGTTTCTTGGGCTTTCTTTGTTTTGGATGACCTTGACGGTTGTGCGGAGTACTGGTCTCTCTCTTAGAATGCCTTTTCATTGGGATTTGCCTGGTGTTTCTCTTATGATTAGACTGGGGTTATGGGTTTTAGGGAAGAAGGCCACGGGGTCCAGAGCCATTTCTGTCACACTGTACTAAAGGCACATGCTATCACCATGATCTGTCACTATTGCCATGGACCCGGCTGGGCTGGATTTGTCAGGTGTCTCCACTATAGGGTTACTGCCCCTGCCCCCACTTCCCGTCCCTACCATTTCTGTACTGTACTGTTTTTGACCAGCCTTTTTCACTTAAATACCATCAGGAATCACAAAGGATGGCAGAGATAAAGAGGAGCTTTAGATGAAAGCCTGAAGGGGTTGGGAGATCAAAAGCCCGAGGCTATTCTGTTTTCAGTTTAATTTTTTTCTGGGTCCAGGGGCAGGAAAAATGGACAGAATTTTTCTTTGAGAATAATGAGGAGCTGGCCCCAGGCAGGTGATTGTAAGCTGGTGTGTCGGCTCAGGGACAGGCCACCCTGACACCAGTGACCTCTGTCTCTGTACTCCTTCTGGGTGGGATGGGGGACAGGATGCATACCAGAGGGCTGCTGGAGGACAGTGCTGCTGATCACATCGGGGCCAGCTTTCCCCTCGATTAGGTGCCTTGGAGCAGAGGGGCCAGGGAAGCCTGGCAGGCACTAGCTGAAGCTGATGGTCAGTGGCCTAGTAGGGATGGGGAGGAGTGACCAGCTGGCCTTGGAGAGATGAGGATTGTGAGTGAATTCCTTGTAAGGAGATGAATCTCCTTTCACTTTGTTTTTGGCCAGCGGCCACATATATAATGGATGGGTGCAGGACCTGTAAGCAGGGTCGGGATGGATGGCATCATTCTAAGCAGGCTTGCTTGGATCCTTGCGGAAGGGGAAGCTGACAGCTTCTGTTTAGGGCTGTGCCATAGAAATTAGGTCTGTGTATACAGTGAGAGGGAGTCTCAGAGACATTAAGTGGACTGCAGCCAGCCAACGAGACCAGTCCCTCCAAAACCCTCCCCCGCCCTTGACACACCGATCAGCAGCTCTGAGTGTGACTGGGGAGAGAAGTTGCACCGTTGGAGCATCTGCGTCTATGGCTGGGTGGGGTCATGTCCTGGAGAACTCTGGCTTAGGCTGTGCTCACCGGCAGCCCCACGGAGGGCACCCCTCAACCGAACCTGCCAGTGACAACACCCACCCAAACCCCAAACTTCAGCCTTTCTCTGTTAGGTAGAACGAATTCCTTAATGTGTCCACTAGGACAATCCAGAAATCAGTATTGAGTCAAGAAGGGAGGAGGAGGTAGTGATAGACACAGTATCTTTCTCAGGCCGCTCTCTTCCTTCTTCCTCTGCCATCTAGACTTTATCCCTACGGCGCTTTTCCCCTTGGAGCCATGGTTTACCAAAGCATTCACTATGGGCCCCAGTTTGTAAGGTTTTCCCGCCTGTGTCCTGCCATCCAGGGTGAGGCAGGTGCAGGGAGCGCTGGCTTCTTGGAGGAATCGGTAGGCCTCTTGAGACAGGCATTCATGTACCCAGCCAATCTGGCTGAAATACTTGATCACACTTGCCTAGCCATGTCCGCTTTTCAACAAAACAAAATCCAGGTAGTTACTCGACCAAATCAACCTTTCTGATGACTGCTCTGGCCATCTAGGGTAATCACCACCATGTAACCAGCTGTTCCCATAGGCAGGATTTTATGAGTCTCACTTTCTTTGACCTTTACTCTCCCTGCCCCATTACCAGACAGCACAGGTCTAAAAAGTGAAAAAGGCCCACTTTTGCTTTACACTGAACTCAGTGATACCTGACCTTGCTCCTCGGCTGTAGCATGTACTGTTTACATCGTGAAATTGATGAGGCGAGGAGAACGGATGCTGGGAGGGAAATAACCAGAGTGAGCAGGAGCCGAGGAAAGGCCTCACTGTACAGTTTGCTTACATTTAAATTAACTGATGCTAATTTATTTACTTATTATATTTATGGGATGCGCCCATTGCTTATTAGCCCCTGGGCACATTTTAAGAAGATCATAAAAAGAGATACTCCATGTCATTATGGTTAATTAACATTCAAATTGACTAACTAACTAACATTTAAGCACTAAGAATAAAATCGGTCATGGGCTAGTCACCATTTTCATCAAATGTCCTTAAATAGAATCCAGGAGTTGGTCCCCCCACCTACCCTCCTTTTCTACCTGCTGCCCAAAAGATCGGGCCCCAGAGAGTGAAGGAATTGTCCAGGGGAGCTGTGTTGTTACTCTGGTGCCATCTGGTACCTGCTGTGTTTCTGGGCTCCTACAAGGTAGTGGGCACAGCTCGATTGAACGGCTGTGACCGCATTCCCAGAGCGGCTTATAGTCTGGCCGTAATTGATACAGAGCAAGTGAACCCAGAACATTCAGGGCTTGTACATCCTATTGTTTTGGATTCGTTTTGCTCACAGCCACAGCAATTACTGAAGCTTATAAATTAGGATGTGCTTCCAATAGTAAGTTTTCTTTTTTTTTTTTTTAAGATTTTATTTATTTATTTGATAGACAGATCACAAGTAGGCAGAGGGGCAGGCAGAGAGAGAGGAGGAAGCCGGCTCCCCGCTGAGCAGAGAGCCCTATGCGGGGCTCGATCCCACGACCCTCGGATCATGACCTGAGACAAAGGCAGCAGCTTTAACCCACTGAGCCAGTTTTCTTGATTGAATATATATGCCGAAAGATCCTTGAGCTACTGTAAATCCATTCAGTTGAAACGGAGGCAGGACAGGGAGAAAATCCGACTGGCCACCTCAGACAGTTCTTGTCGTATTTTCAGGAGGAGGGGAAGAGATAGGGCAGGAAACGCATTTTGTAGTCATTTACCTACCCAAATAATTCTCTTCATAAATACATAGGAGTCTCGCTTTACAAACTTGTCCGTATTAAGTTTTTTATCCCTTCTCCCATTTATGGACTTAATTTTTCTCCTCCGCGCCCTCCCCCTCCCCCTGCCTCATTTCAGCTCTGAGTTGAGGTTGTGCTGGATATGCTGAAGGAAATCGGGGAAGTCTGAGACCAGGCAGGAGGAAGATAAATTGTGGGCGATGAAGGTTTTGCACTAAGTGTGGTGGGGAGGCCTCTTCTTGCTGGGAAGGGCCCGGGCTGGGCTTGAACCTCTGTTTCCCCACCTGTATGAAAGGAGGTCCGGCTGAGCCTATCCTGAACGCCCATCTGCGGCTCTCTAGAGAGCTCTGATCTCTTCACGTACCAGCACTTCGCAGCTGTGGCTCCGGCCGGGGGTTGCCCAAAACCCTTGGGTCTTTGTGGGGATGCAGATGCGTAGTGAGGACTCTCTGAAGACTGAGGGTCTGACCAGCTGAAACCACCTGGTGTGGTAGTTTCCCTTTAATCAGACCAGATAAATGCCTGTTTCTAAAGAATCTGAAGCTTTAGGCCTTTTAGAAAAGATGTCCCATGGAGGCTAATTTTTCCTTTTCTTTTTGTTAAGATCTTATTTATTTGATAGCATGAGAGAGGGAGAGAGCATGTGTGAGAGGGAGGGGCAGGGGCAGAGGCAGAGGGAGAAGCAGGCTGCCAGATGAGCAGGGACCCCGTCCTGGGGCTCAAACCCATGACCCAGGGGTTATGACCCAAGCCAAAGGCAGGTGCTTAACTGACTGAGCCACCCAGGCACCCCAGGCTCATTTTTCAGGAATCATTTCCATGTGAATTATCTTGAACCACATGACAGATTTTCAGCACTGTGTCTTTTACTAAGATAGGGTGGACTGACTTCTTTAGAATTTGAGACATCTGTGGTTAATTTTCAGGTAGGTCACAAGCCTAGGGTGCACTAGCGATGAAGCAAGTGGGCTCTGCAGCCAGAGCTCTGGGTTCCCCAGACTGGTTGGTAACCTGGAGCTTGTTAGTTAACTCCCAGAGCGCCACATTCCTCACCAGTGGAGCAGGGAGTAGAACCTGTCAGTTAAATGAGGTAATCAAATAAACTGCTTAACTCTCTGCCTGTCATATAATACATGCTCAATAAATTGTATGTTATTATTGTAGTTAATATCAATATCCTAACAATACAAAAATAATTACTGGCAACTGTATTGGCTTCTTGTTTTAGCTAAAATTTATTTTCACCATGAGTCATCAGAAGCTCAGGAGGCATTTATTTTTTTAACTTTCAAAAATATTTATTTATTTTATTTGCGTGTGTGTGTGTGTGTGTGTGTGTTTATGTGTGTGTGTGGAGAGAGAGAGAGAGAGAGCATGACCTGAGCCAAAGGCAGAGGCTTAAACCACTGAGACACCCAGGCACTCCTTATGGGCTTTTCTTCTCTCCTTTTTCATCTCTTACTGAACTCCCTAATTCTGAGCCTTGCATGCATGTAGACACTTGCTGACTTACCCATCCATGTGGTGGTAGGAAGAGTGTGTGTGTCTGTGGGGGGGTGTCTCGTAGCATCCCACTGAGACTGAGGTAGTGGAAGGTCATATCCTCCTATGAGCTGTGCATCATTGGAGGCAGATGGGATGGAGGAGAAAGGCAAGGTCTGCATCAGGCAATAAACCAAAGAAAGTCAAACGAAGTAGCTAAAAATGGCTAACTATAGAGAAGAGTAACATTAAGTGAAGAAACAAAATAGACCTTAAGTGGGACAAGTGTGTCCATTGGGTATGTGGGAGCAAGTTTATTTTTGAGAAGAATGGCCTTGTCTAGGATGGGCCTCATGTACAAGGAGAGCTCGGAGGCCGGAATACCCTAGCTAGTTTCTCTCCATTCAGTGGAGAGTTGATGTGTTCCCACTGAGTGACCAGCACCAGGCTAAGCATTGTTAAGAGTAACAGATCCCAGAGGCACGGCCTTTGCTGTAATGGCAGATACACGAGGTGCATGGGAAGCATTGTATTAGTAATAATGTTGGTTGACAACCACAGTCTCAGAATTACTATTTTACAAACAAAACAGAGCAGCAGCTGTTAATGAGTTGGTACCCAAAGTTGATGGCTTTTAACGACTCGGTTAAGGAAAGATTGAGGAAGGAATGTACGAACAGTGTTCAGAGAGAAAGCCCGAGGACCTGCTTACCGTTCTGGAACGTAACTGTCGGGTAATAAAGAATAAATAAGCACCAAAGTTAGCACTGCTCATGTTTTCAAGACTCCACCGGAGTGAAACAAATGTGCCTCGAAAAATCTAGAAGTAGCATCTAGCAGAGTGGTCTGAGCGAAGTTCTCACATGTTTACGTCCATCCAATCAGTCTGAGCTTCTCAGAGTTTTTCCACTGAAATCGTCTTAAGACAGCCTTGCCTCTAGTTACTCTCACCAGAGACATTGCCCCTCAACACATTCTTGTTTTCATAATTTTATATATTAACTCAATTGGAAAACACTGAGACTGTGTATTAAGGTTCTTTCAGAAAGGTTAAATGAGAAACATTCATAATAAATATTGCTATTGAGTAAAGAATTCTAAAGATCTTGAGGCTTTGACCTAAACTCTCCTCCTCGAGGCCTGATATTGATAGAAATAATGTTGGCTTTTTGTGGAGCACCAGGACAGTGATGTGCTCCTGCCTTTCCCCCGGTGCAGACTGGAGCACGGGCTGTAAATCAGAGAGAACCAGGCCAGCTCCTGCTCTGAGGCTTCATTGTGTTATGATGAGACATTTATTGAGCACCATCATTTCAAGAAACACAGTGAGATGCAGTCCTTTCTCCATAGTCCAGTGCCTTCCTAGAACCACGTTATCTTGTCCTTTCAAATTCTTTCTCTCCCACCATTCATGGTACTGTCCCAACTCAGCTGGGTCCTGCGGCCTGTCTCATACCACCTCCCATGATCCTAATCCTGGCAGGTGACTAATGGGACTGCCCATTCTACTAGACCATGGACAAATCCATTTAATACTGATTGAATACTTGTGGGTGGAGATTTGGGAGTCAGGTGAGAGAAGGTTGAAAAGAGGGAAAATTTTATTCTTAAGAACTCCCAACTTCTTTATCTCCTTCCGCCTCTCTTCCCATTCTTGTTAGGGGCAGCTGTGCAGAGTATAGGGTAAGAGCACAAGCTTGAGCCATTGGAGGGCAAATCCAGCCTTCCAGTGGCCAGCAGGTCTCACTGGACATGATCCAGCTGGGTCTCAACAAAATGATCGCTATGGCTAAGTTCTTATTTTTCTTATCTCGTTATCTTCCAATACCCGCTAACCAAGAAGTTGCTTTGTCTCTCTCTCTCTCCTTTTAAAATGCCACTCACTTTGTTAAGAATGACCTCCTCATTCTCTCTTTTGTCCCTATATCATCCAGGGGGACCAGATTTAGCTAGTAAAAATACAGGGCACCCAGTTAAATTTGAGTTTTTAATTTTAACTTTAATTTTTAAAGATTTATTTTATTTATTTTTTTTGAGAGAGGAAGAGAGTGAGCACACACATGTTGGGGAGGGGCAGAAGGAGAGGAAGAGAGACTCTCAGGTAGACCCTTTGCTGACTGTGGAGCCTGACATGGGGCTCTGTCTCATGGCCCCTTGATCATGACCTGAGCCAAAATTAAGAGTCCAACACTTAACCGACTGAGCTACCCACCCAGGTACCCCAAAGTTGAATTTTAAACAAATAGTAGGTAGTGTTTCTTTAGGATCAGTATGTCCAATGCAGTATTTATGGGATATGCTTCTTCTTGAATGTTATGTAGTTACCAAATTTAAAATTCACGTTTAAAGGAGACTCTGTATTTTATCTAGCAATTTCCTCCCTCTCTCCCTTTTGCCTACCAAACACTGTGTGTTACAGAAAGCCTTGTTCGGGAGTGGCAGAGTCAAATGTCTGTAGTGGCCAGGGAGGGCATGCAGAGGGTTCAAAAGGAGGCTGTGGAGGCTGTTGTAACCCAGAAATGCACACAGCACAGAAGCATCTCACCTCCAGCTGGTTGTTTCTATGTGTGAATGGATGTGGGACTCACAGTGCTCATTTTCAAGTGTATTTGGAAACTTAAAAAAATAAATGTGCCGTCTGCCACCATTCAAACATTAGAACTAGTGAAGTCTTTAAAAAGGTATTCATGGGTCACCAATGCCAAAACTCTGGCTGGGTACATTTCTTTCTTCCCATGCAGACTTTCTGTGATAGCTCATACTAGAGATGCTGTCTCTTTCAGGTGACCTCCATGAGGGCTCCATTCTGATGACCCAGTTCTTATGGCCCTGGATGGTAGATCTTGATGTTTTCCAAGAAGACTATCAACTTCAAGCTAGTGGGAACACTGTTCATCTCTGATTCTCTAGAGCTTCCTGTTTAATGTATTACTAGTTGAAAAGATGAATGAATGAATGAATACATACATACACAAATAAATAAGTTCTAGCTTAGCTGGATTCAACTAAGATGATCAATAGAGCCAAGGATAAAAGTAAGAAAAGGGCAACATTGAACAAAGCACAGAAATCTACTTGTAAACTATAACTGGGCAGGGACAACTTGATTCCACTCTGATGTGGCCCTGTGTCATCTACATTCTCTTCAGGCATTGTGAAATGAGTGAATGCCTCCTCTCTACAACAGCTGCACTCCACAGGCCTCATTCACTCAAACAGCCCATGGCAGAGAGGTTATATAAACAGAAGCATGCCCAGTTTACTTGGGGAGGATCTAATGTCAGTGCACACAGCCCAGGTGAGAATACCAGTGAGACACTGAAGGGACCTCTAACAGGTGTCCTAGCTAGCTTTCTCTGCAGAAGTTCAGCAGTAAATCTTGCTCTGGAAAGAAATTAATTTTAAGTTCCTCAATATTAATAGAAGCATTAAGGACTGGTATAATAAAAGTTTATTGACTAATTTTCCATCGTAATTTGTCTGTGATTCCTGTGAAGCCATATTATATTTTTATGAAATGGAAACACTGTGTTCGTAGGCTGCATAATAATGAAAATAAAAGAGTGAAAGATACTTTGAAAATCATTCACTGCGATCCGAGGCATTTTGGGTGAGAAAATTTAATGTCATTTCCATGGGGAAGGCATAGAGTAATTTACAAAAAAATCATAAGGGAATCTGTCCAACCGGGGAAATGCTAAAAAGCCCATAATCCACTCATGATTGGTTCATCTATTATTTGGTTATAGTCTAATGTAGGCATCTTTGTAAAAGTCTTTTAGTTTATCAAGAAAGGAGAGGTTGAAAGTTTGATCAAGAATCTGTCATCATGGGGGACATGTGAGTGGCTCAGTCAGTGAAGTGTCCAGCTCTTTATTTCAGCTCAGGCATGACCTCAGGGTTGTGGGATGGAGCCCCATGTCAGTCTCCACATTCAGCAGGGAGTCTATTCCCCCCTTCCTCTGCCCCTCCCCCCCTAAAATAAATAAATCTTTAAAGAAGGGAATCTGTCATCATGGGCTATATTGACATGTGTGATCGCTTCACCCTGCTGTATGCTGTAGAAGATAATACTAATGATAACAGGACTCTTACTAGTGAATGGAATTTAATCACATATTTTATTTCAGTCACTTTGTACAGTATTTTACAGATAAATATCTCACTTATTCCTGACAACCAACTTCTAAGTTCGGTTTTCTTACTGGACGAGGAAGCAGGGCCAGTGTTTTGCCCTGGCGCACATACCTAGTGAATGACATCACTGACACTCTAACCCAAGATGAAGCACTTATGACTGTGCATTTAATGTGACCACCTGGGAATGTGACACAATGGGAGTAGAGCCAGGGAGCAGCAATCACACTGTAGAACACTCTCATAAGCGAGTAGAACCAAGGGGCACAGTCAGAGTAAAGGACCTTTCCTGAAGACAAGAGATGCCAGGAGTTAAGTGGAACATGCATCAGAGTCAGGGTCAGGTGTGGGAAGCAACATGGAGAAGCATCATGACCAAACACAGTGGTGAGCATGGGCAGTACAGAGTTTTACATCAGCGTGGGAGTTAGGAATAGATGGAGTGAAGCCCTAATCTATACAGTTAGAGACGTGGTTGATGAACAAGGCCAGAAACCACTGGGCCACAAGGGCTCAAGAATGAGAGCCTGCTTAGATGGAGCAGATGAAGGCTTACTGGCACAGACCTGCTTTGTAAAGGGTTGTCTGTATGGTCATTGTGCCATGTGACTGCATTAAATAGTTCAAAGACCGATGGCTGTTCATCTAGCAAATTGGATTGGTGGATATGATTGCCATTGATCACTGAAGAATCCTTTAAACTAGTGAAGTCCAAATTTGACTTTTAAAATTTCATATTGACTCAGTATTTTGCTTTGGAGCTCAAACCTTCATCTCCTGCTATGGGAAGGAAAAGAAAAATCCAGCAGCTCTCTCTGATTCCTGCTCAAACAAGGTTTATGGTCTTTGTGGAGAGATTAGCATGTAGAGTGGATTGCTTCTAATGGCTAATTCCTTTATTTAAAAGATTTTATTTATTTATTTGAGAGAGAGAGTGCATGAGAATAGGTGCGGGGGCAGAGGGAGAGGGAGAAGAAGGTTCTCCACTGAGCAGGGAGCCCAAACCTGGACTCTACCCATAGACCCTGGGATCATGACCTGAGCTGCAGGCAGACTCCAACTAAGCCATCAGCTGAGCCAACCAACTGAGTCATCCAGGTGCCCTTCTAATGGCCAGTTGTGTTTAATTAATGACTTTGAGAACTGTAGAATGTGATATGACAGTGGATGTGCCTCGACTATAGTTATGTTTCTAGGAGACTGTCCAGGTATCTGTGCCAACAGGCCTATGTCAAGATACCACCATGAAGGGACTAAATGACTGAATGACAGTGTTCACCCTTATATTTCAGGGACCTTGTGTCTGTGTCATTGGAAGAAGTTAGGCAGCTTCCCTTCACCAGGATCTAACCATGGCAATTGTCCAACCAAAGGGTCAGTTCACTGGGTTGAATGTAATCATCGTGGAATTGGTGGGGGGAGCTAAGCCAGCCTCTTCCACCTGTGGTGGCTACAGTGAACCTGTGGTGAGATAAGCCTGGCAGGACATCAGCCCAATAGCCCAGTGTCCAGTTGAGTGCTCAGGGACTGGGGTGGGATCAGTTCTTGGAGAAGTTCAGGTCATGCTCTGAAGAGCTCTGAACATCAAAAGGAGTCCAAAGGAGAAGAGTCCATAGGAGCAGGGCAGATCATATGGTAAGACTGCTAATGGAGTTTGGTACATTAGGAGCCCAGGAGCCTCAGGAACTGAGAAGGAAACAAAACCTGGTAGGAGTAAAGCCTTTCTAAAGACAGCTGTTTGCATGGATCCAGGAGGCTGTGCCGGATTTTCACTGGGGGCCTGTCATGTGGTGTGCAGTGCTCAGCTGGATTCCAAAGCCCATAGTCAGGTCATAAAAAACACACTCCCTCATTGAATCTGTAGGAGCAAAGTGACAGTGGAATAGGTGATATTTCCCCCTACCCTGAAGTATACCTAGGGCCACATTGTCCTGTAAAGAGCTGTGGGGGTATAGTGTCATGGAATGAGCTTGAATTTCAGAATCAGAGCTGCTATAAAATGTTGGTTTCATTTCTTGCCACTTGTATCAACTTAGTAGCCTGAATAGACCCTACTTCCTCATTTGCAAAAGGAATAGAATCCTATTGACTTCATGGTGGTTTCTAAAAAAAGTCATTGAGAATTTCAAGCACAGACCCTGACCCAAAGTACATTTTTAATATTGTGATTAATAATAATAATAATATCATTTTAGATCTTTCCTTGTTGGTAAGCCACATTCTCTTCTTTCTTGCACTGTTAATGGCAGTAGAAAATGGGCCCTGCTAAATGTCACTTTGGGAAAGAAAAAGATATAACAGGGAGCGAACCAATGATAGTAAAGAAGCAAAATTAGGAGCCCATCTCTTATAACTCTGGTAGGTTTTGGGGAGGAAAAGAAAGGGGGCAAAGAAGGCAGGTGGTTAGTCATATGAATCCTGGCTTCCACTCACAGGGCTAAAGATTTTGAGGGGAGAAAATGTGTTAGAGAGTGGTGGAGAGGGAGCAGGAGAGATTGATCTCTCTGCTTAGCAATCTGGAAGACAAAGCAGAAAGGTGAGATAGGAGGGTCCCCCAGCAAGGCAAGATGGCTTCAGCAAAGTAAAAGTGGTGGGCTAGTATAGGGGTGTATTGCCTTCCTCTCCAGATACCCCCTTGACTAGACTGTGCACTGCTTCCGAGATGCTATGTTGGCTTTAACAAGAAACTTGTTTCTTTCTCCTGAAAGTTGCCCTCAGGCAGACAGGTCACCAAGCCAGGGAGGCTTAGTAGCTCCCTCTATCATTCTTCCCCTGTGGCCCTTGGCTAACAACGCTGTACAAGTGTGCAGGGCTCCAGCTGGGATTCATGACCATCACAGGTGCAGTCTGTGGACTCCAGCCTTGCTGTGTGGTCACATTGGTCTGAGTCTCCCAATGAGACCACATTTTAGCTAGTTCTTTATTTTGGTCTCTCTGGATTCCCTCTGTCCCCTGTTCTCCAGAGAATTCCTCACCCCAATAAATCAGCTGGCTAAGAATCCTTGCTTCAGGCTCTGCTTTTGGAAAACCTTAGCAAAGATAAGCAGTGGTTAGTGAGAGAAAGAGAGAACTGGGATTAACCTTCCCTGATCTTGCTGAGCTTCTGTGTGGTAGGGTGGGAAAAGATCTGGAAGTTTCCACATGACTCTCAGGGAATGGAAAGTTCCTGGGTGCCTAAATGGAGTGTTTGCCAGAAGAGTTCATCACAATAAGGGTAAAGTGAGCTTAGGGCAAAAGTCTACCTGGGGAGAGGCCATGTGGCTCAATGCCTGAATGGAGCTCCAGGCACTAAGAACCAAAGTGGCAATTAAGATCTTTGGGAACATTGTCTATGCAGCAAAAAGAGAGGGCAAGAAGGACCACATGGGGTGTCGAGCATTAGGAAAGAGAAGGGCGTGTAGGCCAACACCAGTGCCACCATGCTTTATAGATGCCATCAGCCCACATCTCTGGGTCAGCCCAGTCCTCTGTAGCCCAAGGACTAGATCAAGGCTGGAGGGCTCCTGCTCCCTGTGCTTTCATGGTCTAACAAGACATCTTGGAAAAACGAAGGGATGGAGAGAGCTCTAAGAGAGAATTAAATTCTGAACTGGCTGTTCCTCCACCCCCCAACAAAGTAGTTTTAAACCTAAAAAGACTATTTAAATCAGAAGATAACTGAGATATCCCAATTTGCAAATATAAGATTTTCCTTATGTGGTGGGCTGGGATGGTGTCTTCTTGGGAGAAAAGGAAGAAGGCACACAGCCTTCGCATGCCTGAGCTGGAGTGGAGCACACTGGTGGCTCTGCTCCTTGGGTGGCATTATTGCTGTGGGTATCATCCTGTCTGCTTCCCATGGGAGTGGGTGTGCACTCAGTCAAAGGCCTGGGAGGTCAAGAACAACCACGATGCTACTCTGCCTGACTCAAAGCCCATCCCTCCAGAGAGATGGGACCTCCTGGCAAGCTGAGAGCAGTCGCCAAGTTCTCCACGGGGATCTGGAGAGAAAGGAGGCACACAGCATGTGCACTTGTGATAGCCTTTGGTGTTTATAGAGATGGGACTTGTTGCTATGGTGATACTTCTGGGACAAATGGGTTATAACAAGAAATACCTTAGAACCCTTTCTGCTTTAGCCAAAGCAGGAGCAGCTGCTGGGGAAGGCTCGGTCGGGGGAACCTCCTTTCTGGTGGATGCAGTGAACTCCCTCCTTCGGGGATACAGCAGGGCACTCCCGGGTCAGTTTGGGTCTGTAGATCTCCACCACTGAGCTCTCCTCGTTGTCCAGCGTGGCGGATGCCAGACTCCATGGGAAACGAGCAGGGGCCAGTGTGGTGATATACTGCAGCCTGCGTTTAGCGAGCCCTCTGTAGACCCAGCTTTCCATTGTCTTCCACCCCGGAGCATGGTTCTGTGCCCCATCTTCCCCTCTGCACTGGCTCCAGCGATCTCACTCCTCCATTTCTCGGGGGAGGAGGAGCCCCCTGAAACAAATCAAGGAGGTGGGAAGGAAAGAGAACTCTGCATCCTCAAGCCCTCCATTGAGCTGTGACTCAGGAATTACAGCACATTGTATTAAACCATTTCTTCTTGATGCATTGGGGCTGTGGAAAAGCTGACAGTGACATATGGGGAAGGGCCTATTTGCAGGATTGGGGCTGTCTTGTGATAAATGACACGATATGTCAAAGAACATCTGTTACCCATCATGCCTCCTTCCTCGGAACACTTGGAATGAAGGGAGTGAGACAGAAAGAAGTGATGGGGGGGTGCAAATTAAGAGAAAGCAAGACAAGATAGCTGAGAGAAGATGGGAGAAGAACCTGCTTACCCTTGGAGAGCCCAGGTGATTCCAGAAGACGAGTTAGCCCGAGCGAGTCTGTCCAGTGAACCACCACTCTCCCTGCTCCTTGCATCTCTCTCTCTCTTTCTCTCTCTCTCTTTTTTTTAAATTTAACTGGTTGAGTATATGAAACTGTCATGCCAACAAGTGAGGGCTCGGGCCTGGCAGCAGTGTTGCACTATTCCATCCCTTCTCCAGACACACCACTCTGGAGCTGCGCCGGATCACTCCAGGGCCAGACAGTCAAGCATTCTGCAGCTTCATGGGCCTGACAAGCTAGATTAGAATCGTCTGAGTGAACACTCTGAAGCCCGGGTTCAACAGCAGGCTTTGTGCCAGGAGGAACCTTGCATTGTGGATATCTTAGCCTTTCCCCTTTCTAGCATTGCTGTCATGGTAATGCCGATGGCCTGTCTTGCCTAGCTGGGTACAGAGTTTCTGGTACTGGGGTGGCCTCCAAGGAAACTTGCATTTGTTTTAGATTTTTCCTTTGTGGAATTATTTATGTAACTTTTCCACGATGGGGCTGGGGCACCCAGGAAGATAAATGGATTCCTTACTCCCTTCAAAGATGCAACCGCTCATCATATTATCGGAGAGAATAAATCTGTATTAGTGAGTCTAGTAGATGAGAACCAGACATCCCTCAGGATGTCTGAGGGAGCTTCTGTGCTTTTATTTCAGATGAGAAGCAGGAATGCTTATTGAAAATAATTACACTTTCATATTTACAGAGTCACTTTCCTTGGGGCTCATATTTCTTTCTAAGTATCACTTTATATCTTTTTAATATATGTCTGAATTACTTTCCTGTGTTATAGATGTCAAGAAAGGCACAGGCAGTAGGTAGCAAGATGCTTTGATGCCCTCACCTGGAATCACCCGAGGACTCTTTTCCAAAAACGCAGATCCCAGACTGCAGAACAAGACTCTGATTCAGAAGTTTTGAGAGAAGGCCCATAACCGGAAAGTTGAAGGGTTTATCCAGTTGATTCTGATGATCAGTAGAGTGAAGGTATTTGTTGTGTCCTGAACATCAATTTTTCCCTTCTCCTGCTACGAGGACCCAGATTTCCCTCTGTGTCTTTAGCTTGCCTGTTTCTCCACTGCACAGTTGCATTGTGAGCTAGACCTATCCCAGCCCCACTCAGTCCAGTGTGAAAGAATGAGTCCCAAGTCCTGGAGCTGTTACCAAAGACTCCTCTCCTCTGAAGGCAACAGATGAAGACGTGAGCCTTGGAATTGCAATGGGGAAAGCCTTGGAATTTGCTGTCGCTGGGGAAAGCCTTGTGCTCCTGGGGGCCACTGTATGTAGCCCAAGGATGAAGCTGATGCTGTGGAAAGCAGAATGGAGAGAGGGAGAAAGAAACTTAATGATTTGACTGAGCCTTTGGGCAGGTTTGTCTGGCTTGAAATCTATGTCTAGATGTTTCAGTAACCTCAGCCAAAATGCTTAAGCCAATACAAGTTGGGTTTCCAATCACTCACAACCAAAAGAGTTCTACCTGACACAAACTGCCAAAGGTAGGAGACTGTACTCTGATTTTCCTTCTATAAGGTAGAGAATCCAAAATTAGCATCAACTACGGACTTGACTCTAGGAATACCCATTGAGTATATGTTGGGGCCAAGCACTATTTAAGGAACAGTGTGGTTTATCAAGAGTTGTGAACCCCAATTCTTATCTTTGAGGAGCTGACTGAGGGAAGAGAGGGACCTGTTCCTTTAAAAAGAACTAATGATTTAAGACAACACAAAGGTGTCAAGAGAGATGCACAATCCCTAAGTACAAGGGTGTCAGAGGAAGAAGAGGTCTCCGTGAACCAGTGAGATCAAAGCTGAATTTGAACTTGGTTCTCTTTGCTGACTCCCGAGAACTCCCCAGCCAGCCTTGTTTCCTAAAATGTGCTTCTGTCTCCTTTCCTGGACTATTCATGGGTAACTACTATCACCAAAGAGACACATTCTCTACAAGGTGACCCCTGATGCATTTCTGGCCTCATCTCCTCATACTTTCTCTGACCTTCCAATCTGCTTTCACTCTGCTGGCCTCTTCACTCTTTTTTGGGACTCATCAAGTATGGCCCAGACTCATCCCCTTTGCCCTGGCTGTTCCCTCTGGTCAGAACACTCTTCCCGCTGATACCTACATGGCTTACTCTGCTCAGACGTCACCTTCATAGCGAGGTGTTCCCAATCACCTGATATCACACAGCACTGCCCCACACAGTACACTCTCTCTGCTTCGTTGTTCCCATGGTGCCCAGCACCGTCCAACATCACAGACGTTCCTCGGTGTATGTACAGTGGGTTCTCCCTCTCTCTGTGGCAGATGGTTCTGTGAGGATAAGGGCAATATCTGGTCTGCTGACCCATCTCCAGCTTCTAGAATGGTGTCCAGCACAGTGCCTAGATACTCAGTTACACTCTGTTCAGTGAATGAGTACGTGTTAAAGGAACGGGAAGATGTAAGAGTGTGCAAAGCACGCAAAGTGACGTGTTGGGTGTTCTGTCGCCACCCCTCAGCTGTCCACAGTTTCCTTTCCATAGACACCTGCTTTAAATATAGATGCGCGTTCCTGAATTTCCAAATCTAATACAGGCACAATGGCATTAATAATACAAAATGCCAGCTTGTCTGGCTTCACTTGGTGAAGGAGATTGGGAATGGAGAGGAGAAGGCCTGAGCACTTCTCCCTACAGAAATCTCATGCCCTTCTTAATAATATTTTGGTAGTTTGATGGAGGCATTTTATCCGAGAAACCATCCTGACATTTATCCAGGATTGCCCGAATTTACTGCTGCAGTTACCAGCAGAAAGCCGTCAGGTTTTAGAGTTTTCTCATCCATAGGAAGGTGGTCAGTTTATTTTATTAGAACCTTTTCCAGGGCCTGACCCTAAAGTAACTGATTTCAGTGTTTATATTCTTAGTGGCAAGCTAATGAAAGTCTTGTCAGCTCTCGGTATCTGAGCAAAACCTAGTACGAGAAACCAAAACCTGGAAAAAGAATTTTTGTCTAGTATCTTTAAAAACATCATCCTGGCTTCATGAAACAAAATTAATGACGTTAAATTAATGGTGAAACAGTTAATTAAAATGTTTCTGTACGTTTTGTGGAGCTTCTCTTTCTACCCTCTGCTCCGTGTTGGTAGCTGATGGATGTGACTTGTCTTTTTTAGGATAGTCTATGTTTTATTTTTTGTTATTTTCCTCAGTTTCTCTCACCCATCTGTGTGTTGGTTTTTTTTTGTTTTGTTTTGTTTTGTTTTGCTAGCTTTCTTTACTCAGTGCTAAAGGCTTGTTGGGATTCGAAGTCTATGAGGGAAAACCTTAGAAAATTCCCTTACAGATTCATTTAGAAGATTCTTAAGGCTTCTGAGAGTTCTGTGTCTGTCTGCATGAGAATTGCTTCTGCCTCGTCGCTGACAGTTCTACCCATTAAAACCGCCGCCCGAGCGCTGGCAAGAATGGAGAGCAATTGAGACCCTCCAGTGCTGCTGGTGGGAGTTTTAACAAGGTACAGCCCACTTGGGAGACAATTTTGATGTTTCTTTAAATTAAAAAAATACACTTACCATATAATTCTGTAATCCCCACTTCTAGGTATTTACCCAAGAGAAATAAAAACACCTGTCCACGTGATTGTGGATAGCAACTCTACTCATAATCACCCCAAACTAGAAAGAACTTAGATGTCTGTCTGCAGATGGATGGGTAAGCAACTGAGGCACAGGTGTGCAGTATTCGGGAACAACGCATTGATACGTACATGGCGGAGCCTCTAAAAGATGCTTAGGGAAGCCAGGCACACTGGGCTACTGCGTGATTCTATGTTATGAAATTATTGACAAGGCGAAGCTAATTGAAAGTGATAGAAAGTAGATTGATGGTTGTCTGGGGGCAGGAGTGGGGGCTATTGAGTACGAAAGAGAAGAGGAAACTTCTTAAGGCGTTGAAAGTGCTCTTTATCCCGTTGTGGTGGTGACTGCATGGATGTATACACTTGGGAAAACTCACCGAACCCTACCCTACAGATAGCTGCATATCAGCGTATGTATGTACATCAGACCTCAAAACATTATTTATTTTTATTTTTTAATTTAATTTAATTAATTTATCTATTTGACAGAGAGAGAGACACAGGGAGAGAAGGAACACAAACAGGAGGAGTGGGAGAAGGAGAAGCAGGCTGCCCACCGAGCAGGGAGCCCCACGGGGGGCTCAATCCCAGGACCCCGGGACCATGACTTGAGCCGAAGGGAGACACTTAACGACCAAGCCACCCAGGCTTCCCAACAGCATTAGTTTAAAATAAAAACAAACAAAATGAAAACAAAACAAATGTAGGTTAAAGTTAAAGAATTCATCCAACTTCTTCATCTGCCAAGGCCTTTGTCCAAAAAGGTACTCCTGCCTCTTCAAAACTCTGATGGCCATTTATCCATCAGGCGAGTCTTAGAACACGTCATTAAATTATTAGAAAGAAGCAGGCTCTGAATTGCAGATCTGGTTCTGCTGGCCTCTCCCTGTGGGATCTCAGGATTGGTAACTAATGATGAAGGCAGTGAAAATGATGGGTGTTATGGATTGCTTGAAATGCCTCACATTTGTAGGGCTTCACTTCATTGCATCAAGTACTTAGTGTAGTGCCTGGTGCATAACAGACCCACCATAAGTACTTAGTGAATGACAGGACAGACCCCTAACAGTGTTATAAGTGTCTCATCATTTCATCACCATTTTATAGATAAGGAAACTGAGGTCAGAGAGGTTAAGTGACTTTTCTAAGATCTCTGAGCTAATAGTTGGCAAAGCCAGATGCAAGGCCAGGCCTCTAGCATCTGGTTTTCCGTTAAATTAAAATTTGATTTAATACAAGGTATACTACTTCCAAATTGATTCTTTTTGTGTAAAATTGTTACTATATCTAAGTCATATCCCTGTGTTGATGATCAAACAATTGAAAGTATGTGAACAATCCTTGTAAACTCTAAAGTTTTGTTAAAATGCAAGAAATAAGCAGTATGGTTAGGTATAGAATTTGGCTTTCTTTTTATCTATCATGAGTTAACTAACGTTTGCTGAGTGCTTACAATATAGCACACACGGTTTCAAGTGCTGTACAGCGGATGGAACCACTCAGTTCCTATGAGGTGTCATCATCATCATCATTATTTTATAGGGGAGAAAACCACAGCTCATGTAGGTTTTTCCAGCCAGAGAAGCAGTAAGTGGCAGAGCCAGAATTTGAATCCAGATAGTCTATATTCAGATACCTCATGATTATTAGTGTACACTCTGCCATCCATCCATCCATTCATGCGTCTGTCTATACCTATCCCTCCATCCGTCAGTCTGTCTGTCCATCTGTTCATCCACCCATCTGTCATCAGTCCATCCATCCATCCATTAGTCTGTGTGTCCATCCATCCATCCACCCATCTGTCATCAGTCCATCCATCCATCCATTAGTCTGTGTGTCCATCCATCCATCCACCCATCTGTCATCAGTCTGTCCATCCATCCATCCATCCATCCAACTGTCTATCCATCTGTCCATCCATTTCCAAAATAACAGTTCTCAGGATTTTCCCCTTCTACACATCTGACAATGTTCACTCAGTGATACAGTCACATTATTGCCGCTCATGCCAGTTGACTGTATAGATTAGCAGGCTGGAAGTTATGCAGATTTCTGTGTGCCAGTTGAAATTTCTACCTTTTTCCTATTCAGAATGGAAACTGCTGTTCTGGTTAGATCAACAACAACAAAAACGGATGAACAAACAAATAAAATGATGGCCCAGCTTGACTTTTATTATTGCCAACCTAGGTAGGGTAAATTTAACATTAGTAGTTCCTGTCACATTTATCTGGACAGTGCCTTCTTAAATGGAAGAAACACAAAGAGCTAATTCTTGCAGAAAGCCATGCTGCCTGTTACATCCATGGTGATTTTTTTCTCCTATTGAAAATCTGGGGGCACTTGGATGGCTCAGTGGTTTAAGGCCTCTGCCTTCGGCTCCGGTGATGATCCCTGGGTCCTGGGATCGAGCCCCACATTGGGCTCTCTGCTCAGCAGGGAGCCTGCTTCCCCCTCTCTCTGTCTCTGCCTGCCTCTCTGCCTACTTGTGATCTCTCTCTCTGTCAAATGAATAAATAAAATATTAAAAGAAAAAAGAAAAAAAAGAAAATCTCTCTATTGGCCAGATCCATCCTGGAATGACCACGTTTTGATTCTTCAGCTGAATGGTTAAAGGGTTCCTGCACATGAGCTAATTAACATTCTTCCTGAGGACCATACAGTGCTGGGCTCAGTAGGTGATGGTGCTTTCCAGAGAAACCGAGAAGAACCTCTGACCTCAGAGAAGAAGACCTCAAAGGGCCCAACTAGTTTATTCTTCAGATAGGCATCCATGTGTGAAGGTGGGCTCTCACACTTGGGGTAAGAGTCCCAGAGGAGAATAAGTTTTTGTAGGGGGTCTGGTTAAAGCCACGGCTTGATTAGGATGTTTCAGTGAGGAATCCATGGTTAAGCATGCCTCCAGAGCAAATAAAGTTTAATCCAGTTCATGATAGTTTGGATGCTTCAACCTAGGAAAAGAATAGTTGCATTTTTTATGCATGTCAGTGTTACCTGATTGGTTTTATAAAACAGCATTTCTATTAATGCCTTCTTGTTCAATCTCTATTACCTGTGCTGTTGTGTTGATTGAAGAAGAATGGCCAATTTGAACTTCTCAAGAAAGGACTGTCTGAACTCTGCAATGGATATATTGCTAAGCTATTCATATATATACACACACACACATACACACACACACACATACATACATACATACAGAGAGGGGGAGAGCATACACTATGTTTTGTCTAGATAGTAAACGAAATGGAAAAAAAGAATTCCTTTCATCATGGAGCCTAGCCAAAGTTACATTTTTTCCCCCAGGAAAACTGTGCAAAGAGGCAGAATAAAATGTCTCTCTTTCCCTAGCTCTGTTGTTATTTTTAGATTTATTTTTACCTAAATAGATAAATATTATTATTTTTTTCCTTTATGAAGGTAATTCCGTCCTTAAAGGCTGAACACTAGGATGATGACTTGGTTTGCTAGGCATGCAGCGCACTTTGATCTTTTGTGGGAGTGCACAGAGGGCTTTTTATTTGGAATTGGGCTATCAGTGACACATTAAAATTTTTGACCCTATCAAGTGAAGGGGAGGGTTATTCACCAGGTTTGTGGCAGCTTTCTTATGATCCCACTGGGGACAGTTCTAACATCTGAAATCTCTGCTTTCCGAAGGGGGCAAGAGACCCAAGGAATACTCAACTCAAAGGGGATCATCATAAAATTTTGTCTTAACTCATTCAGGAGGATTCGAGATCTAGGAAAGTATGATTAGAGTATCTTATGTCTAAGGACAGGTATCCCTAATATGCTTCAAACTTCATATCTTGTAGGAAGATTTAAGACCCATCTTTTTTTTTTTTAAATATTTATTTATTTGATAGAGATCACAAGTAGGCAGAGAGGCAGGCAGAGAGAAAGGAGAGGGGGGAAGCAGGCCTCCCTACCGAGCAGAGAGCCCGATGCGGGGCTCGATCCCAGGACCCTGGGATCATGACCTGAGCTGAAGGCAGAGGCTTAACCCACTGAGCCACCCAGGCGCCCCTAAGACCCATCTTGAATCCAAACAAGATTAGCAGCATTCCAGGGAACACTTGCAGGGTATGTCTGCCTATTAGTTATATTACGCAGGATTATACAGGTTCATTGGCTTAAAGAGCATCAGGGGATTACATAAATTACCCACTTTTGAAAAATTCAAAATGAAGGTTTACTTTCTGCCAGTAGCAGAAAGGATGTTAGAAACCCATATTACAGCCATCAGTTCTCCTAATTCCTCTGCGACTTCTCTGCGCCTGAGATGGCGGAGGACCCTAGCTTCTTCCAAGTGGGGCGTTCTGCCTCTGCTCTTTCAGGTACAGGAGTACAGTAATCTCTTATTTGTGATTTTACTTCCCGCATCAGTGACCCGCAGCCCCCTGCGGCCCGGAAGCAGATCATCTTCCTGACCTCTCCTCAGAGCGTCCGTAGTAGCCTGATGCTCCATCCCCAACTACCTCATTCACCTCACGCCATCTCCTCACGTAGGCATTTTATCGTCGCAGTCCTCACGAGAAGAAGGGTGAATACAGGGCAATAAGATATTTGGGAGAGAGAAACCACATTCACATTACTTATATAGTAACATAAGTGTTGTTATAATTGTTGTGGAATAAAAGTGGCGAGAATGAGGGGCACCCGGGTGGCTTAGCCAATTGAGTGGTCCGCTCTGGATTTTGACTCAGGTCATGATCTCATGGTCATGGGATCAAGCCCAGGTCAGGCTCTGTGCTCAGCAGGGAGTTCTGCTTGAGGGTTCTCTCTCTCCCCCTGCCTCTCCCCTTGCTTGTGTTCTCTTACACACACTCTCTCTCTCTAAAATAAATAAATCTTTAAAAAAATGGTGTCAAGAGGAGAAAAGATCATCCTGCTTTCCTTGTTGGAAGGCAAATGGACTATCCCCTTGTATTGCTGCTTTTAAAAATGACTTAAGGGGCGCCTGGGTGGCTCAGTGGGTTAAAGCCTCTGCCTTCAGCTCAGGTCATGATCTCAGGGTCCTGGGATGGAGTCCCGCATCGGGCTCTCTGCTCAGCAGGGAACCTGCTTCCCTTCCTCTCTCTGCCTGCCTCTCTGCCTACCTGTGATCTCTGTCTGTCAAATAAATAAATAAAATCTTAAAAAAAAATGACTTAAACCCAATAACAAGGCTCAGAAGACCCCATGAGATGAGGCCAACTAACATGATTAGTTAGCAATCTGAAGAAATGTGAAAGTCAACCCAGTTTTCCCCAACAGTCAGAGGATGGATTTCTTTAAAAAAATGATGAACTTGAGAAGTGGACTACAAAATCAAAATCATAATCATAATTAACTTCATTCAATGAAACATAATATTATAATTAATATAGTCCATATAGCATAATTTATACTATGCTGTATTATAATGATTTGCATGTATGTGCCAGGCACTGAACTCTCCATTTGCACTAGTTACCTAATTCCCGTTTCTCCCAAAAATTGTATGTGAGTGATAGTCTTATCATCCTAATTATGAGATGAGAACATTGAGGCGGAGAGAGGTTGCATTCTCACCCAAGGACACACCACCACTACGAGCTAGTGTGGGTTGATTATCTTAGATTGTGGGTTGTTTAGAGAATGTCTACATTTATCATAAGCTGTCACTTGCAGTTCAGTATTATGAGGAAGGTGAAG
Organism: Taxidea taxus jeffersonii; assembly: GCA_003697995.1. Lineage (NCBI taxonomy): Eukaryota > Metazoa > Chordata > Mammalia > Carnivora > Mustelidae > Taxidea > Taxidea taxus. The sequence continues at coordinate 16,254 of ML108809.1, read as the reverse complement.
TTGGAAAGAAAACAGATGGGAAATGGCAGCTGATTTGTACTAGAGTCAAATAGACATAGCAAGGTCCCACTGAGCGCTGCTCAGACGAAGGCTTTATGAATTAATTATATTTTACAGAATTAGTTAATCATGAACTTATAACTCTTCTCACCTTTTTTTGCCTTAAAAACTTAGTAAAATTTCATAGATGTCTTCAAGTGAACTATTCCTCCTCAGTATGGTTGCTCACAAATTATCATTTGACCTGAGAAAATTGGGATTTTCTTCTCTCACTGGCTTGTACAGCAGTCTACCACCCCCACTCCCCGCCCATCTAGTTTTGCTTCCCATGGTTTCCATTACCCATGGCCAACTGCATTCCAAAAATATTAAATGGAAAGTTCCAGAAATAAACAGTTCATAAGTTTTAAGTTAGGTGCCATTCTGAGTAGTGTGATGAAATCTTGGGCTGTTCTACCCTGTCCTGCCTGGGACGTGAATCGTTCCTTTGTCCAGCATATCCACACTGTGTATACTACCCGCCTACTAGTTACATATCATAGGTCTGCATGTCTAGGGGAAACCATAGTATAATAGGGTTTAGTACTATCTATAGTTTCAGGCATCTAGTGGGGGTCTTGGAATGTATTCCCTGTAGATAAGGGCAGAAACTATTGCATTCATTTCTTTTGGCACATAGCTTTTGCTTTCTTAGCCTCTGAATGTACAATAATCATGAGACGCTCTCTACATAATAGGCACCCCCCTAACTGTGTCCACCTCAAGGACGTATTCTCAAGGAGAACAGATGTATTGTTACTTTCACAGAAGGTTCACATATTTGAGCTTGCTGCCAGTTTGGAAAGATGAGTAAGAATCGCAGTACTCCTGGTCTTCTGAGAGTTCTCTGGGCTCATTTCACTTTGACCATGGAGCGCATACTCAAATATAGAAGGTAAGGTCAGTGCAGACATTCATTTGTCCCCAAGAGCTATTCCCCATAGTCTAGCTTGCCTAAAAATGTGTAGCAATGAAATCTTCATTCACTATTTTTATATAAAACACTAAAAACAAATTTTTCAGTTCTCATTGTCATACCTAGTTAAGGGAAGAAGAAGGATGTGGGGATATAAATTTGAGATTCTATGAAATTTTGCCCCATTTAAGCCTTAAATCTTTTATAGAATGTTACTTGTTTCCTTAGGAAACAACCCTTATATTAGAATCAGCTTGCATAGCTGTAATGCCTAGTGACTTACTATCTGTTTGAAACCCTAGAGCATTTCAAAATGAGGAAACAATTTTGAATCAAGCTTTGAGCATAGTTTGATGACAAAAGCTTACTCCTCCTGGGGAAAGTAGAGGAAAGAGCTCAAAAGTTGGACCAGTTTTGAATCAAGGCTGGAGAGACTCAGATAGAGAGGAGTGTTTTCTGGACACTCAGTTCAAGTTGGTCTTCTGGTCTTGGGTCTTATCTGCAGCTGCATAGACATGAAGAGACCAATTGTATATTAAAAATTATAAATGGGTGTTTGTTGAATGTAGAGCTTCCCAGGGTCCTCCCCATGAAGACTGGGATTCAGATCTGGGATATCATTATTAGCCCATTTAACAAATACCCTGGGAGATCTTATTCTCAGAGAATTTTGAGATACTCTGCTGAGGGAAGGAAGATAGGGCCTGGCAGAATTTGTTGAACCTCCCTGCAACTTTTTTTTAGTAAGTATTTATTTATTTATTTGACAGAGGTCACAAGTAGGCAAAGAGAGAGAGAGAGAGATTGGAGGAGGAAGCAGGCTCCCTGCCGAGCAGAGAGCCTGATGCGGGACTTGATCCCAGGACCCTGAGATCATGACCTGAGCCAAAGGCAGATGCTTAACCCACTGAGCTGCCCAGGTGCCCCTTCAGCTTTTCCTTGGAACTTCTTTTAGGTTTCCTGAGCTTTTGCTGCTAGTTCTAATACATTTCAGCTCAGCACTGCCTTTGCGGGGCCCCCAGAATCTTCTTGAGCTTTGGCCTGTCTCCACCACCCTGCCTCTTGTGTCACAGTCACTTCCTATTTTTGCTGTTAAACCTGAGTTTATTTTTGTCATTTTGACCCACATGTGAGATCTGGCAGATTAGTGCCCAAATACCAGCCCAAGAGGCTAAAGAATGATATGATCCTTTTCTCTCGTTTGTTTGGTTCTGGATAAATATGCCAGGCAAGCATATTTTAGGTTGATGGACCTCAGCCTTGAATGGGCTCTCCTGGGGATCTTTCCCTACATTCTTTTCCCACCATGATTTTGATGTGGGGTGTGGCCTGGGTGTCACAGTCATCAAAGGCTGTAGGTGTCTCTAAGGTGCCCTCTGGTTTAGACCCACTGCGTTAGGACGTTCTTCAACCACTGAACTTGTCCATTGGGAAGTGAAACTAGATTTGTAACAAACTTTGCTTCAACCGTAGAAACCACTGAGCCATCTTTGAAGGGCTCGGCCAAGGTACCATATTGCTACCCAAACTCTCTCTTCGAGGAGAGAAGAAATTCCAATGAACCCCTTTTATGCCTAGCCACTATTTTCCCCCAACCCCCATCTGAGAAGAACATGTTAAAATATCTGGTATTTACATAGCACTTGTCTCCCTGGAGCGCACATACCATGTAGATTTTTTAAAGATTTCATTAATCCTCACAGATTTTTTTATTTAAGATTTCACAGGAGTATCACACCAATATATAAATGTTGAAAACACTATTTTAAAAATATGTATAAGTGCCACAATTTTCTAACTTAATATTTACATCCCATAACCATTCACATATATATGTGTGTACATGTATATAGAAAACACATAAAATTATATAACATGTATAAAACAAACGCCCCAATTGTGCTTGCATTTGTCAGTAGTTCTTTCCAGAGCCTTCTTTTACTCTTTAGTGCCCTGTTTTTTCTTTCTCTTTCCCTTTGTAAAGATGTTCATCTCTCTTTATGGCTGGAATTCCCATGGCTATGCTTTTGGGTGGTTTATTCATTGTGTTGGCTGATTTCTCCTACACTCAGGTTGGGAGTTGTCCCCGCAGTCCAACGGTGGGAGCTTCCATTGCTTGAGATCCTCCCGTATTGTCCTTCCTGCCCTACCCGGTACATACAAAGCTTTGCTGTCTGGTACTGGTTTCCTTTGGTTAGTTGCTCATGAACTCTGAGTTGTTCCACCAGTTGAGAAATAAATAATGGTCACCCTAATTACCAGCATCTATTTCATTTTATTCCAAGATTCATTTTCTTCCTTCCTGCCTCCTTCCCTCCCTCCCTCGCCTCTCCCTCCCTCCCTCTTTCCTCCCTCCCTCCTTTCTTCTTCCCTCCTTTCTCCTTCCTTCCTTCCTTCTATCTATCTATCTACCAACCATGAGCAAGGGAAAGGGCAGAGGGAGAGTGGGAATCTTAAGCAGACTCTATGCTGAGCATGGGGCACAATGCAGGGCTTGATCTCATGACTCTGAGATCATGACCCAAGACAAAATCAAGAGTCAGATGCTTAACTGAGCCCCCCAAGCACCCCACCAGCCTCTGTTTCAAGGCCCAGTCATGTAGGAGTTGGGAATATACACATAAGGGGTCAGACAGATCTGGATTCAGATTCTGCCATTTTAAAGTATATGACCGTTCTGTGCCTGTTCTCTTGGGGTGTTGCGAGGATTGACTGACAGGGTCATGCGCTGTGTGGAGTGGAGTGCATCCATGCGTGGCTTGATAAGCCATCGATAATGTGATGTTCTTATGGGCACTGCCAAAGCTCCAACTTTCAGCCCCAGCTTTTACTCGTTTTTAAGATCTTTTCTGACTCCTGCAGGGAGATTCCATGACTTGTGTCCCTGTTGCCTCATTTCCACTATTTATACCCCCTTTACAGACGCTCCTTTATTTCTTCTGGTAGCATTTCTCTGTCCCCTAGGCTATACACTCTAGAGGGAAGGGATGTGACTTAAACCTTGTACTCCCACTGCCGGGTACACGAGTGCACCGTGAACGTGCGGAGCCTGGCGGGGAGCTCGCTACCTACATACACTTGGGTGATTCACAGTGAAGCCTTGACTGGAAACTGCCTGTGAGTTTCCTCGCTTGCTAGATCAGAAAAAAGCACTAAGTAGGGCCTTCAGGGCCCTTTTCTAACTGGTCTTCGAGGAGACCTTTGCATACATTTTGCAAGGTCTGGTGTTCAGAACGGAACTAGAGCAGCTCCGTTCATTGCGAGGTTATGGTGTGCTGAAGCTCCGATGACTCGGTGTGTCCAGAGGATAAGCAGCCGAGCGTGGTGCCTCTCAGACACTTGGCTGTCGTGTTTTGGTCCCGGTGAACTCCAGGGGCAGGCCACGTTCCCCGCAGAGGGGCTTGCAATCCTCCTTGTGGGCTCCGCTGCAGGCTTGCGTGTCCTTACTCTTCCGGGAAGAGACTCATTTCGTGAGTCTGGTAAAGAGTCAGGCGATCGTATCATCAGCCCTTGCTGGCCCGGTAGGAGCAGAGCATCTGTTCCGATGGGATCTGAGTTGCACTGAATCTGTCACTCGTAAGATTCCTCTCCTTGTTTCCTCCGAATTGCAGCGTTCGTGTTTATGGCAGTTCCCTTCACCGAGGAATAAAGAGCAAGGGTTGTGACTGCCTTAGCTACGACGCAGGCAACCATGGCGTTAAGAGTGTTGTGCGTCATAGGCGTTGGAGGAGCATGGAGAATTTGGGAGATGATTATTTCAAATGATCTTGAAACTCAGTGGGAACAGACTTTTTATCCATCTCCACCTGGGGAATCTCATTTGGCTTAAACGAAGTGGAGAAGGCAGAGGAGGTTGTGATTGATACTTTATGATCATGTTTTCAGTAGTTGGTGAGGACAGAAGGTTCCAGTGGTGGTGGCTTCTCCTTGCAAATGGTTTCCTCTTCAAGGCCTCCCCTCACTTCCATTTTCAAAGGGCGATGCTCCAAAGAGCAGAGTATGGAGGAAATTGGGGACCATTTCAAGGGTGATATAATGAAGAGTGACCCCCCACCCCTGATAAAAAGGTGTCTTTATAAGAGACAAGAGAAGATACACAGAATTGAAGGCCATAGGAAACGGGGGTAGAGATTGCAAGAAGGAGCCACGTGCCAATGTCTGGAGTCACCAAAAGCAGGAAGAGGCAAGGAGTCTCCCCAAGAGCCGCCCCTAGAGCACACTGCTCTGCCCATACCTTGATTCTGGACTTAGCGGCTTCGACAACTGGGACAGAATAAATTTCCATTGTTTTAAGTCCCCAGGTTTGGAATGATTTGTTCTGGTGGCTCCGGGAAGTGAATACAGATAACAAGAGTGTCTATCAGGGAGGCAAAGTGGCAAAGTTCATGGATTTTGGTGAATAAAAACCTTGGTTGAGGTGTAGTTTCTCACAGTATATAGCTTACATAGCCTTGGGCAAAAATATTCTCTCTGATATCTGCTTGGTTGGTCCACTGATCAGTTCATTCATTAATTCATCATGAACTCAGTAATTTATTCAGTAAATACATAATGATTTCTGTGCTTCTGTGCTAGACATTGTGGGAGGTAGATGCATCTCGTAACATTAAACAATTTTACATCTAGTGAAAAGAGACCAGCTATCATAGTGTTTGTTAAATTTTCTTATATCTGATTGTAAATATTCTAGTTGAGAAAACACTAATTGGAGAACGCTTAGAAAATATAGGCAGACAAAAATAAAGTAAACATAGACTATTATTCTAACCCCAAGGGACTAATCACAGTAAACATTTTGACAGATTTCCTTCCACCCATTCTTTTTAAAGATTTTATTTATTTTAGAGAGTGAGAGAAAGAGGGAGAGGGAGCATGCACACACAGGTGGGGGTAGGGGCAGAGGGAGAAGCAGACTCCCCACTGAGCAGGGAGTCTGACATGGGACTGGATCCCAGGACTCTGGAATCATGACCTGAGCCAAAGGTAGATGCTTAACCCACTGAGCCACCCAGACGGACCTCCTTCCTCCGATTTTATATATAGCTTTACTTTTACGTACTTTTGAACCGTCTGTCCTATTTTAACATGCCATTGAGTATCTCCCCATAAGGTGAAATGCTACTTTAAAATTCATTCCAACAGCTTTACAAAGTCCTTTGCAGAGAAAACTCTTCTCTGATTGAGTAACATTTAGATTTCATCCAAATGTCTTATGTACACAAATACTCTTTTGTGCTCCAGGCATTTGCTCTAGGAGCCCAAAGAAGGGGTGTCTGACCCAGCTTGGGAGGCGTCAAGGAAAAATTGGATGTGATGATGACAGTGAGATCCACTTCACAAGACCATTCCAAGTATTTGTGAGATAATCCAGACAAAGCTTCTTGTTTTGTGCTTAGGAGGATTTCTCTCTCTCTCTCTCCTCTAACCCTCCACTCTCTATCTCTGTTTCTCTCTTCATCATCTGCTTTGATTTTTCAATAAATAAAAAATTACAGTTAAAAGCACAAAACCCAAAATTGCTTGTAGTTTCACTTCTGTGAGATAACCACGGTTAATGTTTTGATGTATAAATTTTTATCATTTTGCATATGTATAGTTTTGCTTGCCATTTTTCTTCCTTTTTTATTTAATATTTTTTTAAAATGTATTTATTCGACAGACAGAGATCACAAGCAGACAGAAAGGCAGGTAGAGAGAGGTGGGGAAGCAGACTCCCTGCTGAGCCAAGCTCCTGATGCGGGGCTCAATCCCAGGATCCCCGGATCATGACCTGAGCCGAAGGCAGAGGCTTTATTTTTTATTTTTATTTTTTTAAAGATGTATTTATTTATTTGACAGAGAGAGATCACAAGTAGGCAGAGAGGCAGGCAGAGAGAGAGAGAGAGAGAGGAGGAAGCAGACTCCCCGCTGAGCAGAGAGCTCGATGCGGGACTCGATCCCAGGACCCTGAGATCATGACCTGAGCCGAAGGCAGAGGCTTAACCCACTGAGCCACCCAGGCGCCCCATCCTTTTTTACTTAAAAGATCATGTAACCCACTTTGTATTAATCCATTTTTCTCCTTGTATCAAAACTCCTCTGAGATGCCATTTTTAATGCCTGTATTGTAAGTATTTTGTCACAGGAATGGAAAAGAATTTATCTGCCACTGTGCTGTCATTAGACTTTTAGTTACTTCTGTGAATGCTGTTGTTATCAGTCTTTGCCCACACCATTGATTATAAGCTCAGAATTAATTCCCATAATGGAAATGCAGGATTGAGTCTCTTAACATTTTTATTGCTTTTAAAAAGTCGTACCAAACTGCCTTTGGAAGGTTGTCCTGACTTGCAACCTTTCCTTGAAGTGTGTGAGTGCCCATGTTCAGAATATCTATCCTGAAGGCCATAAGGAACAGTACTAAGGCTAGAGAGAGTTACGTAATGATGAGCAGTCGAGTTAAAACCTGGAAAGAATGCGAAAGGCTTTGAGCAAAGTGCTAAGAATTTTGAACCTTATTCTAATGGCAGAGTACTATTTGGGTGCTTTTGGTGTTGTTTTCTTTTGTTTCTTCCATTAAATGCTGGTGACTATTTCCAATGGATAGGATTCATCCGTCCAAAGGGAGGCAGTATTATACAAGGAGAGGAAGGGGGAAAAAAAAAGAGTGAAATATTTTCAGTGAAATGGAAATTGAACATAACAGAGGAAGGACAGAGAAAGAGCAAAGAAAAAGTCATTCTCCTGTCTTGGTCTTTTGAAAGAAAGGACTACTACTTCTCCTTCTTTCTTCTCCTTTCCTCTCCTCCTCCTCCTGCTCCTCCTCCTTTCTTCTGATTTTATTTATTTGAGAGAGAGAGAGCACAAGCACAAGTGGGGGGAGGTGTAGAGGGAGAGGGAGAAGCAGACTCCCCGCTGAGCAGGGAACCCAACCCAAGGTTCCATCCCAGGACCCCAAGACCATGCCCTGAGCCAAAGGCAGTTGCTTAACTGAGTCTCCCAGGAGTCCCTAACGTACAGGACTTCTTGATGGTTTTGTGGCAATAATGATAACCACCATGTTTTGAGTAACTATTATGTGCTAGATGATTTTGTAACCTTTTACTGAATGCCCATAACAATTCGGGTGTTAAACCACATTTTATGGATGAGGAAGCCAAAGACTAGTCAGTTTGTGTACCTTGTTCAAGATCATACAATTTGTAAATTATAGGGCTGGAAATAAAACTTAACATCAGTGGCTTCAAGAATGCTTCCATTATGTTTCCACACTGTCCTACACTGGACATACGGGTTTCATGAGCAGGACTTTTTGGTTTTGTTATTAACTTAAACATCTGAGCCCAGGGGCTTAGTGGGCTTGGGTTGACATATGCAATGAATGCCCAGCAGAGCTGCCTGCCTTGCACATTATTTTCTGCAGATTCTGCCAGACTAGAGGGAACTTCTGTCTCAGAACTGGAGGGAACTTCAGTGGTCATCTTGTTCAGCATCTGCTGTACTCGAGTCCTCATTCACATCTAAGATGGGTAATTTCTGCTTCAAAACCTTACTGTATTACACTTGAAGGACTCACTTACAGTCGAGGAGCAGAATGAAAAAGAGCAAGTCATGTTTGCTTCTAGAGAGCTTAACCATTGAATAGAAAACGTGATGTACAGATAGTGCTAGAAGTGAGTCCAAGAGTGTGCTGTGTTGTTTTCAGCCTTACCCATCTTTCACAGCTTAGGCACTCTTGTGCTAAGGAGAGAAAAGAAATGTATTCCTGACCCATAACTGTGATGAGTGAACCTACTTTGCTAATATATTTATAATCCTTTTGAGCTCCTTGGAGGAAAGATGCAATATAAATATAAAATAATAAAAGAGTTAACCTTCAAGCATTTTCTGAATGCCCAGGTGTGGTTTGAGGCTTGATGAATTTGTGTTAGTAAAATATTCTGAGAGCCTGGTTGATGGGACCTGGAGAACACAAATGGCTATTAATTATTATTATTGTCGACTCCTGCTCAGAGTCATGGGGATGGATGGTCTCTGCACTTCTTTATCCACACGAGTGTAGCCACAGGTGCCAGTGCAGTGTGCCCTAAAGGCCTAGTCCCTTAGAAGGATTAACTCTACTTTGGTTTAAAAAAAAAAAAAAACAATTTCCCATAATCTATTCTGAATAAGCTGTTCCGTTCCCCTCCTGTTTCGTCTAGTGGCTCTAGGTATCTCTAATGAAAATGAAGTCCCCTAAAACCCTGCCCAGACCCTTTCTGTTTCACACTGGCTAGCCCTGCAAAGAAACTTCACAGATTTGCATATTTATGTAGCATCAGAAGACGACCAAGGGGGGAAGTGGTTTTGCTTCATCTGTGGCTTTTGCCTACTTTGTGTGATACTGGCTGGCTCTTGCCACCCAGAACATCTATCCCAGGTCTATCTACAGTCAACCTCTACCGGGATTTTATCAATTACTGTATTTACTGTATTTTAAACTCTTAACTTCTCTAACAGAAGCTTTAAGAGCCAACACAAAGTGTGCTCCCTCTGTTTCATGCTTGTCCCAAGGAGGCAAGGGGGGAAGTTGGTGGTTGTTTAACTCTGCCCCCAATCATGGTCTTTTGTCATCGGATGAGAAACACAATGGAAAGATTTGGGCAGATGGAATGGTTCAAGTACATCTCAAAAGTGATTACAGAAGAGTTTCATTGGTTTTCGAGATACAAACATTTAGCTGTTAAAATAAACAAACTTCTACATCTCTACAATTATTGCTTGCCAATGCAGATGCAGCTCAAATGAATCCCGGCTCATCTTGAATGCGGCATTGATATCTCCAAATGAAGCTTTTTGCTATTTTAGCCAGAGAGGGAGCCGCTGGTATTCAGCTGAATGATCTTGTGACAATGTCCTCCCTGTTTTCCAGTGAAGTTTGAAGGACATTTCCAATCAGGTTAATGAGGACCTGCTGATTCAGGCCTGAAATGGTTTGTTTACAACCCTCCACTTGTCTGTCCATGAAGAGCCATTCTTTTTTATCTGCCAGCCAATCCCAGCCTGCCAGTGTTAACATCTGGCTTGAGCAGCTGCCAAGAGAGGAAGCACACTTTCTGTCCCCTCCAGCTAGTAGCAAGTGTGTGTAATTGAGAACCTGTAATTGCAAGAATGCACAGACCTAGGCAGAAACCATGAGGAGGAGCTGAGACAGGAGACAAGGAAGCGGGATGGGGAGGGAGGTAGGCTCTGTGGGACTTTGAAAGGTGTAAGAATCACACGGCGCAGGGCATTGATTCCATTTCATCTGTGCTTCTGTAGAGAGGTTCCTGTAACACGTGTCCGACGATGCCGGTGCCACTTTTTAATTAAATGAAAGTAACACACAAGGAAGAAACAAGACAGCAAAGAGCGCAAGCAAGAAATCTTGCTGTTTTCTCAAACCGAAAATGTAAGGGACCGTTTATGCATCTGGGAGGTGTTGCTTTGATTCTGGGACTAAGTCTGCCCCGAGCCCAGATTTATTCTTACATAGGCACGTGGCAGGCAAAGATAGAAACTGGTTTGTCGCTTCCATCTTTCCATGCAGGCTCCCTCCCCTGGGCACGTTGAAATGCTACTGCCCAAGCGCAGATGATTCATTTCAAGAGGACAGTCTATTAGCCATTTATTCCGTGTCTTCTCAAGAAATTCCCAAGTTCTCCCCTCTCTTGGGGTCTGTTTCCTTTCTATGACTGTGCTCCTTGCCCAGGGTAGTTGTGCTAAAGCTTCTCTGAGAACATTTTCAAAGCCATGGCTGAAGCTAAGTAGGGAACACTGAAGGTGACTGAAAAGGTCTGAAAAGTCTCTTAGATTTTTCCAGTTTGCCTTACCTTCTCTACAGCCCCCACCACACTTAGGACATGTGTCCTTGTGAGTCTTTACCTGCTATTGGCTTGTCTAGTGGTAAAGCAACTAACTTTGAACCTCAGTGATCTCTGCGACCCCCTCGCAAAGAGAAGAATGGAGCGCATGGGAGGCCAAGTACAAGGCAATGGGCAAAGTGGACTGTGCCAAGGGTTATGATCAAAGCATCTTGAACAAGGTGTTGGCTGACATATTGAGGGTTCATTCAGACTTTTGACTGGCCCTGCTGACAGCATGCTCAGGACAAGTGCAAGAGAATAATGTTGTTCTAGAAAATTGACATTGCAGCTTAGCATTTCTTAATACATTGCTTTTAATATGGTGGTTAGGATCGCTTCTCAGCCTTTTGGCTAAGATCAAGTATAATATGGTGGTTAGGGGAAGTGTTAAGTCTGGGTTACCCAACAAAGGTTTACTGAATGCCAGGGACTTGGATCGAGAATATAATGGGAGCAAGATAGATGTAGTTTCCGTGCAAACTACAGTAAGTTTTCTGAGTCAACAGTAATGATTTGTGTTGGAAAAAAGCTTCTCTCCCAAGAGGCGATACATAAACTGATGACATAGGGGCAGTGATGGTGCAGGTGTAGTCCAGTCCAATAGAATCGCATGTTCAAAGGCCCTGTGGTGGGAAGAGAATGTGGTATGTTTGAAGAACTCAAGAAGACAAGAGTGGCTCCCAAGAAGCAGGTGCCTTAGGTTGAGTTCCCTGGTGTACATAGCAGCCTCTGAGAGAGAGAGAGAGAGAGAGGGAGAGGGAGAGAGAGAGATATCTGTGGACAGGAAGTTTACTGGTGAGTGTGTTCAAGATCAACACCCAAAGAATGGGAGCAGAGGGCAGAATGGGCTACAAGGCAGTAGCAACAGAGGCCTCTTTTGGTTCCATAGATTGTTCTGCAGCTGAGATGCTCTTTAGAGCCCTGAGGCTAGGGGGCCAAACCTTTCTGTTCCCACATAGAAGATCTTGTAGGGTATCCCCAAGGAAGGGATGTGACCAAGGCTAGAGGAGATTTGGGGACTGAAAGAACTAATTCTCAGGGGAAAACTCAGCTTTGAGCTATACAGGCCTTTTTTGGGAAAGGTTTGCTGATCCATGCATGCTGGGTAAAGGCATCTCTTTGCAATCCTCAGCCCATGTCTTTGGTGCTCTTGTAAAACTACCTTGGGTGGTTGTTGAGTTCTCTACTATAAATTGAGAAGAAAAATTAATTTTGAAGGGATGAATCTGTACCTGGAATGAAAATTAAATACAGTTTTAATATGTATCAAGAGTTGGCAAATGGTGGCCCTCGGGCTAAATCTGACCCGCTTCCTGTGTCTTCAAGTCAGTCCTCTTGTAAAATCTTTCTGAACTCATCCCACATCTTCTGTCTCCCACTGAGGTGAGAGTCATCCTTCCCTGCTTGATGCTTTGTTAATCACGTCGTCATCCTTGTCACATTTTATTATGCTCATGTGTAAGTTGGCCTCGTTGGCAGGGTGGCGAGATATTGCAGACACGGACTCTGGCCGTGCAGCTCGGAGCCAGAGCACCCAGCATGGTCCGTTTCGCATGGAGAAGCACAAACAAGCACAGCTGTTTGCGTGTGAATGAATGAGATGTATGTAGTAGGTATACTAGAAACGAGTGAGGAGCCTGAGGAGAGCTGTGAGAACACCGTTAACATGATCGAGAGCCTTTTATTGTAACTGTTTTCTCAGTGTTATTCCTGTCGGTAAGACATCGGACAATGCAACGAATATCCATGTATCCTTCTCCCTCCTTGTGCCCCCCTGCTTGTAGGGACCTGGATCCCAGCTACACCTGTCTCTATATAGGCTAGTCCTGGCAATGTTTTTATTCACCTTGGATCTCTGCACGCTGGTTCTGGTGACCTTTGGCAATATCTTTACCTAGTGGCCTCGTTCCCAGCCAGAGTCTTAAATGACAGTCCTCCCTGCACAGCTTTCCATATTTTTGTCTTTGTGTATCCTGCTAGAAGTTTATCTTCATGTCATGTTAAGCCATAGGACTCAAATGGTACTGCTCACCTCTTTCATGGAATTGGCCGGGATCAGTAGTCACTCAGTGCTCTGTGGTTTCAACCACTCTGCTAGCCCTTGGGCCTGCTAGCTCTGCCTTGCTCTGATCTGCAGTCTTCCCTGACCTTCTAGAACAGGCACCAGAAGGCATTCTGTAATCAGAAACAAGAGAGTGGAGAGGTCACATTGCTAGAGGTTGGCTACCCAGTACAACATTTTTCCAGACGCAAGTTCAGTCTGCCTGAAATCTTCTTCCTTCCTGTTGCATCTCTTTGCATGAAAAAGGAGTTTTCTTCCTCCAAAAGCAGGTTCTCCTGTCAGCCCTGTGACAGCTGAAGTGATGCCCAGCCCTGCGTGCTGACAGCGCGGTGGACTCTAGTACCAGTGAACAGCATGACGGCAGACATCATGATTAACAGTGATGGGGCATTCTAGGTGCATCACAAACATTTTGTACCATGCTGGGTCAGTGCAGAATCTGCATCTCCTAAAGACTTCTTAGAAACCCAGGTGTCTTTAGCGATGAAATGAACTCAAACTTGGTAAAGAAAAGGCCCCCTGGTTTTTTAAAACGGCCCCAATCCAACGGGAGCTGAAGGCTTAGTGGACAAGGAGACACAGTACCTGCTAAGCAAGGCTAACACATTTGGGCAGCCCCTCGACCTCAGCTAGAAAGGTCCCAACTGCAGGATTAATATTGTTCCTACAGTCGTCCATGGACTCATCCAGCAGCACTGCCCCCGGTATTAGATGTTGTGTTCATTCCTTCTCTAAGCAGCCCAACTTACTTATTTGGAAATTTGGAATCGTGTCCCTGACCTGGCGACCCCTGGGAAGTGGAGAAAGCCAGAAGCCAGCCTGATGGCATGGCACATGTTGGACCTGAGTAATCCTTGAGAGAACACTGGCCTGCGGGGCGTGGCTCTTTCATATAAAGAGTCCCCGAGAAGGTGTCTGGATAGGTTTCCAGTCCCCTCCTTTGCCTTCTTGCACACGAGTGGGTTTCACCTGGTTGAAGCAAAGGATGATAACGCGAAACATCTTTAACTAATCCTGAGTTTTTTTGTTCACTCCCCAATCTGGTTTCCGGTCATATTGGCCCACAATTTTAGTTGTGGTGTTTCAGCTAAACAACAGCTGGGGGTTGACAGCCAGCCAGCTGCAGCCTGCTAGAGCAAACACTTGAGCTCCTAAATGTATAAAAATGATAAAATGACTAGACATATAGGTTTCTAATTGCAGCCAGAATTCTGCAGCTGGGAAGTCACCAGAAGATATATATTCTGTGTTGTAATCCAGCAATCATGCGCTCCACCCCAACAGAAAAGCACTTCCCTTTCCCCCACCCCCAAGATCGCTGCCAAAACGCAAAGTCCATTTCCAGCCTGCAAATGATGTTCACTTCTTATTAAGGAGCTGACCCAGCTCCAGACTTGTAAATCCAGCCAAAGATTGAGCCAAGGAGATGGATCAGCTGAAGTTGGAGGGGGGCATGATGATAAGGTCATGTCAGAAATGAGACTCCGAGGCGGGCCTCAGGTGAGATGTGCGGGGGTCACAAAGGCAGCCCCCCAATCCAGCACTGCCTGCAACACCTTCCACCAGATTCAGAGCAGGGCCTCTTGCTTCCTCTCTTCAGCCTTCCCACCCTCCTCCTCCCTCCCCTCCTTCCCTCCTCTCTTTTCCCCTGTTCCTCTTATCTCTAGATGCATGCCCTCCTTCTTTCCTAGGAGCAGACAACTCATCATCCTTCCCTGCTGGGCCCGTTCCAAACACGGGCGGACGTTTGTCTTACTTGAACGTCTCTCCCAAGCGTTGAGAGGGCTCTCTTCTTCTTTTGTAGCAGGAATTTCCCTGACATCAAATATTCATCCTTCTGTCTTTATACAGTTAATCTTCCAAGCATTTGTTCTTGATCTGTGAGGGAAAGACACAACCAAACTTTTGTAGTCCGTTTTCTTCTGCTTGAAATTTGGCTTGCAAGACCCGTCATGTCACAGTGGATTTAAGAAGCTGAGCGCTTTCTTTGTTCTCTCCTTCCCTGGAGTACTGATCTTCAGCCTGTTGGACTAACTAGTCTTAATGCAGAAGGACTGGCAGGGCAAGGGAAGGGGGATGTGTGACAAAGGAGACCAAGAGTGGAAAGCATTATCTGGCCATTTCATTGGGCCTGTGGTACCATGCTACTCTGGTTTTTTGCACTTTTGTGCTAGACCAAAATTCCTTAATGGAAGGGGCCTTTCTTCTGTTCTTCAGGGTTAAGCCCGGATCTGACATCTGACATACACTTAAAAATGATGCTACCGATGAACAGTGAATGAATGAATGAGCTCCAGTCAAACCTGGTTGGGTCTGTTTGTACTCATAGTAATAGCCCTACATTTGCAAGATTTTCCAGAATGTTTCCACATATATCATTTTACTTGATGTGACTATTAGTGAGTTGTCACTTTTTTTTTCCTACACTTTCATAAATGAGCCAGAAAGCATAAAAATAAGCAAGTACTCTGAAGCAGAGAATTGAACCAGGAGGAACAGTGGCATATATAATCCAGATCTGTCACTTACCTGGCCTGTTGTGGCTTAGATCAGAGTCAGCAAATCAATAGCCTGTGAGCCAAATCTGGCCCGCAGATCATTTTTATAAATAAAGTTTTATCAGAACCCAGCCGTGCTCATTCATTCCATAATGTCTGTGGCCGTTTTCTCCCTACAGTGGGTGAGTTGAATAGTTGTAACTGATGGTCAGGCCCACAAGGCCTAAGATACTGACTGCTTGGTCCTTGGCAGAGAAGATGTGTTGACCTCTGGTCTAGATTTTGCTAACAGCAGGTGTCATGTGTTGCGATGTCAAAGAAGGTAGGGAAATTCTGCCTGTGTTTAGAGTGCCTCTTGATTGTTGGGTGTTTTCTTTTCCTTTTTTTAGAAAGATTTTATTTATTCGTTCATTCATTCATTCATGCTCATGCATGAGCTCAAGCATGAGTGGTGGAGGGTGGGGCAGAGGGAGAAGTAGGATCCCCGCTGAGCAGGGAGCCTGAGGCTGGACTAGATTCCAAGACCCCGAGATCAGGACCTGAGCCAAAAGCAAATGCTTAACCAACTGAGCCACCCAGGTGCCCTGATTGGCATTTTTTGACCAATGATCTACAGGATACATTTAAAGAGAAAGTCTAGGGAGTAAGCATGGGGAAAATAAGTAAAAAAAGAACAGGAAAACAACCCCTTCCATCAGCACATGGGGGAAGGTACTCTACTGGAGCTTTCTACTCCAGTTTGTTGGGAGATCGCCAAAGGCTCGGCGGGAGGCAGTCCTGAGGGCCCAAGGTTCTATAGGGCCTCTGTGACATTCTGTAGCCTTGCTCCTTCTCTCATACTTCCTGTTACCTTCGCACTTGAGAAGTCACTCCAGA
>ML108808.1:160323-176824 GCA_003697995.1 Taxidea taxus jeffersonii | reverse complement strand
ATTTGAGAGAGAGAGAGCATGAGAGGAGAGAGGTCAGAGGGAGAAGCAAACTCCCTGCCGATCAGGGAGCCCGATGTGGGACTTGATCCCGGGACTCCAGGATCATGACCTGAGCCGAAGGCAGCTGCTTAACCAACTGAGCCACCCAGGTGCCCCTCTTGTTGCTTTTATTAAGAATCGTTACTGGACAGAAAAGTCAGTGAAATCATTGCTGTTTTCTCTTGATCTTTATAGCCCCCAGAAGCTCTTTGCAGGATGTCCCCAAACCTCAGATAATGCAGAAGGAAGAGCTTATCACTGTGCAACCCACAGACCTTTCTGCCAGGGAGTTTGTGGTTTACCAGTATGGCCTCTCTGTCCTGCATCTCCTCATCCCCCAGCTGCATGTAAGTCTGGGTTCTGGCCTCTCTGTGGAGCAGTCGTCTTGCAGCCAAGAAGGTTAAGGTGACCAGGAAGGAGGCTTTCAGGTGGTGGTATATGTTAGGATTAAGCACCTGGAGTTGGGAATTTACTAGTCTCTCCTATAAAGGACTGACAGAAGTCACTTAACCAATCTACAGTCTAATCTCTCAACTGACAGTAAGTAGAAACAAGTTAGTACTTTATACATGCTATAAAAATGTTCTAAACAACTTGTATGATTTAATTCATTTAATCTTCACAAAAACCCTATGACATAGATACTATTATTTTTCTCATTTTTTTATTCAAGCATAATTAACAGTGTTCTATTAGTTTCAGGTGTACAATCTGATTCAACAATTCTATACATTACTCAGTGCTTATCATGATAAGTGTACTGTCAGTCCCCTTCACCTGTTTCCCCCTCCCTCCTCCCCTCTGGCAATTGTGAGTTTGTTCTTTGTTTTGTTTGTTTGTCTCTTCTTTGTTCATTTGTTTTGTTTCTTAAATTTTACATATGAGTGAAATCATGGTATTTGTTCTTCTTTGCCTGAGTTATTTCACTTAGACTAATACCCTCTAGGTCCTTCCATGTTGTCACAGATGGCAAGATTTCATTCTTTTTTATGACTGATTAATATTCCATTGTGCATATCTATGTATATATGTATTCCATGTCTCTTTTATCCAGTCATCTGTCTCTCCCTCTGACTTCTCCCCTCTCTCGCACTCTCTCTCTCATTCTCTCTCTCTCAAATAAATAAACAATCTTTAAAAAATACTATTGGTATTCTCACAGGGATTACACTAAATCTGTATATTGCTTTGGGAAATATGAACATTTTAACAATATTGGTTCTTCCAGTTCATGAGCATGGAATATCCTTCCATTTGTTTGTCATCTTCAATTTCATTCATCAGTGTAGTGAAGATTTTATTTATTTATTTTTCAAGGTGAGAGAGAGAGAGAGCACAAGCAGGGGGAGTGGCAGGTTGAGGGAGAAGCAGGCTCCTCGATGAGCAGGGAGCCGGATGCAGGACTCAATCCCAGGACCCTGGGATCATGACCTGAGCCAAAGGCAGATGCTTAACCAACTGAGCCACCCAGGCATCCCTTCATTCATCAGTGTTTTATAGTTTTCAGAGTACAGGTTTTTCACCTCCATGGTTAAATTTATTCCTAGGCATTTTACTATTTTTGGTGCAATTGTAGATGGGACTGTTTTCTTAATTTATCTTTCTGCTCTTCATTATTCATTATAGAAATGCAACACTGTATATTAACTTTGTATCCTGTGACTTTACTGAATTCATATATCAGTTCTAGTAGTTTTTTGGTGGAGTCTTTAGGGTTTTCCATATATAGCATCATGTCACCTACAAATAGTGAAAGCTTTACAAAATTCTTCTGTACCAATTGGGATTATACATCTTTTTCTTGTCTGACTGCTGTGGCTAGGGTTTCCAGTGCTATGTTGAATAAAAGTGGTGAGAGTGGACATCCATGTCTAATTCCCGATCTTACAGGAAAAGCTCCCAGTTTTAACACCATATAATGGTGTTAGCTGTGGGTTTTTCATGTATGGTCTCTACCTACTTTGTTGAAGATTTTTATCATAAATGGATGTTGTACTTTGTCAAATGCTTTTTCTGCATCTATTGAGATGATCATATGGTTTTTATCCTTTCTCTTGTTAATATGATGTATCATGTTGATCGATTTGTGAATATTGAATGACACTTGCACCCCTGGAATAAATCCCACTTGATCATGGTGAGTGATTTTTTTTTTAATGTATTGTTGGATTCAGTTCGGTAATATTTGTTGAGGATTTTTGCAACTGTGTTCATCAGAGATATTGGCATAGAGTTAAATGTGGGGGGGTTGTAGTGTCTCTATCTGGTATAGGTATCAGGATAATGCTGGCCTCATAGAATGAATTTGGAAGCTTTCCTTCCTCTTCTCTCTTTTGGAATAGCTTGAGAATAGGTATTAACACTTCTTTAAATGTTTGTTAGAATTCACCTGGGAAGCCATCTGGTCCTGGATTTTTGTTTTTGGGGAGGTGGTTTTTTTTTAATTACTGATCCAATTTTATTGCTAGTACTTTGTCAAAATTTTCTAATTCTTCCTAATTCCAGTTTTAGACAGTTATATATTTCTAGTAATTTACTCATTTCTTCTAGGTCATCCAATTTGTGGGCATATAATTTTTCATAATATTCTCTTATAGTCTTTTGTATTTCTGTGCTGTTGGTTGTTATTTCTTCTCATTCATTTCTGATTTTATTTATTTGAGTCCTCTCCCCCTCTCTCTGTCTTTATTTTATTTATTTGAGTCCTCTCCCCCTCTCTCTGTCTTTATGAGTGTGGCTGAAGGTTTATCAATTTTGAATTTTGTCTAATTTGTTCTAATTATTTTAAGTCCCTATTTTATTTACTTCTACTCTAATATTTATTATTTCTTTATTTCTCCTGGCTTTGGGCTTTGTATGTTCTTCTTTTCAAGCTCTTTTTGTTGTAAAATTTGAGGTTCTTCTTGCTTCTTGGATTAGGCCTACATTCCTGTAATTCTCCATCTTACAACAGCTATCCCAAAGATTTGGGACTATTGTGTTTTCAGTTCCATTTGTCTCCATATGTATTTTTTTCATTTCTTCTTTGATGTGTTGGTTGACCCATTTATTGTTTAGCAACACGTTATTTAACCTTCATGTATTTGTGTTCTTTCTGGATTTTTTCTTGAGATTGATTTCTAGTTTCATACCCTTGTGGTTAGAAAATATTCATGACATGATTTATGTCTTTTTTAATTTGTTGAGACTTGTTTTGTGTCTTAACATGTGATCTGTTCTGGAGAATATTCCATTTGCACTTGAAAAGAATATGTACTCTGTTTTTGGATAAGATGTTCTGAATGTATCTGTTCGATCTATCTCCAATGTGTCATTCAAAGCCACTGTTTCCTTGTTAATTTTCTGTCTAGATGATCTACTCATTGATGTAAGTGGGGTGGTAAAGTCCTTACTATTATTGATTTCTTTCTCTATGTCTGTTAATAGTTGCTTTATATATATGGGGGCTCCCATGTTGGGTGCATAAATATTTACAATTGTTACATCTCCTTGTTGAATTGTTTCTTCTATCATTAGGTAGTATTCTTCTTTGTCTCTTGTTATAGTTTTTGTTTTAAAGTCTATTTTGCCCATTATTGATACTTCGGTTTTCTTTTCACTTCCATTTGCATGAAAAATGTTTTTCCATACTTTCACTTTCAATCTGTGTCTTAAGGTCAAAGTGAGTCACTCATAGGCAGCATATAGCTGGGTCTTGCTTTTTTATCCATTCAGTCAGCTCCTGTCTTGATTGGTGCAGTTAGTCCATTTATATTCACAGTAATTATTGTGGGTGTACAAGTAGCTGCATTCCCCTGCTAGGACCTCTAAACAAAGTGATTATTGATAAGTATGTACTTTTGCTATTTTGTTATGTGTTTTTATGATTGTTTTGTGGTTCTCCATTCCTTTCTTCTTTTACTTTCTTCCCTTTGGTTTGATGGTTTTCCTTAGTGACATGCTTGGAATTCTTTCTCTTTGTTTTTTGCCTATTACAGGTTTTTGATTTGTGGTTACCATTAGGTTGATATATAATGTCCTATCTATATAGCAATCTATATTAAGTTGATGTCACTTAAGTTTGAACCCATTCAAAAAGCACTAAAATTGGGGCGCTTGGGTGGCTCCATCAGTCAGTTAAGCATCTGCCTTTGGCTCAGGTCTTGATCCCAGCGTCCTGGGATCCAGCTGCATCAGGCTCCCTGCTCATTGGGGACCCTGCTTCTACCTCTTCCTCTGCCTGCTGATCTACTTACTTGTGCTTGCTCTCTGTCTCTCTCTCTCTCTCTCTGTGTCAAATATATAAATAAATGCCTTAAGAAAAATAAAAGCACTAAAATTTTAATCTCCTCCCCAATGTTTTATTTATATGATGCCATACTTTACATCGTTTTATTTTGTGAATGCCTTGACTGGTTTTTATAGATATAATTAATTTTAGTCCCTTTGTGATTTAACTTCTATACCTGTTTTGTAAATGATTAATCTACTTTTTTAAAAAAAGATTTTATTTATTTATTTATTTGACAGAGATCACAAGTAGGCAGAAAGGCAGGCAGAGAGAGAGAGGAGGAAACAGGCTCCCCGCTGAGCAGAGAGCCTGATGTAGGGCTTGATCCCAGGACCCTGAGATCACAACCTGAGCTAAAGGCAGAGGCTTAACCCACTGAACCACCCAGGTGCCCCGATTAATCTACTTTTATTATGTTTCTATTTACCTATGAATTTTTTTCTCTCCTAACTCTATTACATCTAAATACAGCCTTTTCTTTCCACTTAAAGAATTACCTTTAATGTTTCCCATAAGCCTGGTTTAGTGGTGATGAACTCCTTTTACTTTTTTCTGGGAAACTTTTAATCTCTCCTTCTATTCTGAATTATTGCCTTGCTGGATAAAATATTCTTGGTTGCAGTTTTTTCTTTCCTTTCAGCACTTTGAATATATCATGCCACTGTCTTCTAGCCTGCAAAGTTGTGCTGAAAAGTAAGTTGATAGCTTTATGAGGTTTCCCTTGTGCGTAACTATTTTCTTTTCTCTTGCTGCTTTTAAAATTCTCTTTGTCACTACTTCCTACCACTTTAATTACTATATGTCTTGGTGTGGACCTCCCTGGATTGATTTTATTGGGGATTTCTGTGCCTCCTGGATCTGGACATCTGTTTCCTTCCCCAGATTAGGGAAGTTTTCAGCTGTTATTTCTTTTAATAAGTTTTCTGCCCCCTGCTTTCTCTTTTCCTTCTGGGATCCAGGTAATAGGAATGTTATTACACTTGATAGTGTTGCTGAGTTCCTTTAACCTACTCTCATTTATTATTATTCTTTTTTGTCCTGCTCAGCTTGGTTATTTTCCATTATTCTCTCTCTTTGAGCTCATCTGTTTTTCTGTATCCTCTAATCTGCTGTTAATTCCCTCCAGTGTATTTTTAATTTTAGCTCTTCATCTCTGATTAGTTCTTTTTTAAATATTCTCTACCTCTTTGTTGAAGATCTTGCTGAGATCATCCCCTTCTTTCTCAAGACCAATAAGTATCATTATAATCATTACTTTGAATTCTTTATCAGGGATATTGCTTATCTTCATTTAACTGAGCTCTTTGCTGTGATGTTGTCCTGTTCTTTCATTTGGGACATATTCCTCTGTCTCCTCATTTTGTTCAACTCTGTGTTTTTTTCTGTGTGTTAAGAAAGTCAGCTAAGTCTCCTGTTCTTGAAAGTAGTGGCCATCAATTAAAGTGATCCCTATCAAAATACACCAGCATTTTTCACATTTGCTTTGGCTTTTTTGGTCCTATACAAGCAATACTAAAATTTGTATGGGACCAAAAAAGCCAAAGTAATCCTGAAAAAGAAAAGCAAAGCTGGTCATATCACAATTCCAGACTTCAAGTTATATTACAGAGCTTAGTGATCAAGACAGGATGGTACCAGCACAAAAAAAGATGCATAGATCAATAGAACAGAAAAGAAAACTGAGAAATTAATCTACAACTATATCGCCAATTAACCTTTGACAAACCAGGAAAGAATATCCAGTGGAAAAAGGATAGTCTCTTCAACAAATGGTGTTGGGAAAACTGGACAGCATCATGCAAAAGAATGAAACTGGACCGCTTTCTTTTTTTTTTTTTAAGATTTTATTTATTTATTTGACAGAGAGAGAGATCACAAGTAGGCAGAGTCAGGCAGAGAATGGGGGGGGAAGCAGGCTCCCTGCTGAGCAGAAAGCCCGATGCAGGGCTGGATCCCAGGACCCTGAGATCATGACCTGAGCTGAAGGCAGAGGCTTAACCCACTGAGCCACCCAGGCGCCCCTCTGGACCACTTTCTTACACCATTCACAGATATAAATTCAAAATGAATGAAAAACCTAAATGTGAGACAGGAAACCATCAAAATCCTAGGGGAGAACACAGGCAGTAACCTTTCTGACATCACCCCTAGCAGCATCTTACTAGATATGTCTTCTGCAGCAAGGGAAACAAAAGCAAAAATTAACTATTGGGATTTCATCAAAATAAAAAGCTTCTGCACAGTGAAGGAACCATCAACAAAGCTAAAAGGCAACCTGTGGAATAGGAGAAATTTTTTGCAAATGACATATCTGGTAAAGGGTTAGTATCTAAAATATATAAAGAACTTATTTAAAACTCAATACCAAAAAAACAAATAACTCAGTTAAAAATGGGCAGAAGACATGAACAGTCATTTCTCCAAAGATATCATCCAGATGGCCAACAGACACATGAAAAGATGCTCAACATCATTCATCATCAGGGAAATGCAAATCAAAATCACAATGAGATATGGTCTCACGCCTGAAAGAATGGTTAATATTAACGACACAGGAAACAACAGGTGTTGGTGAGGATGTGGAGAAAGGGGAACCCTTGTGTAGTGTTGGTGGAAACACAAATTGGAGCAACCATTCTGGAAAACAGTATGGAGGGTCCTTAGAAAGTTAAAAATAGAACTAACCCAGGATCCAGCAATTGCACCACTAGGTATTTACCCAAAGTATACAAATATACTAATTTGAAGAGATACAAACACACCAGTGTTTATAGCAGCACTATCAACAATAGCCAAATTATGGAAAGAGCCCAACTGTCCATCAACTGATGAGTCAATAAAGAAGATGTGATGTGTGTATATAGGTAAATACATATATAGATATGTATACACACATACACCATATACACATAAACACATACACATATATAATGGAATATTACTAAGCCATAAAAAGGATGAAATCTTGCCATTTGCAATGACATGATGGAGCTAGAGAGTATTATGCTGAGCAAAATAAGTCAGATAAAGATAAATACAATATGATTTCACTCGCATGTAGAATTTAAGAAACAAAACAAATGAACATAAGGGGGAAGAAGAGAGGCAAACCAAGAAACAGAGTCTTAACTATGGAGAACAAACTGTTGGTTACTGGAGGGGAGGTGGGCAGGGAATGGGTGAAATACGTGATGAGCATTAAGGAGGGCACTTTATGATGGGCACCGGGTGTTGTATGTAAATGATGAATCACTAAATTCCACACCTGAAACTAATATTACACTGTACATTAACTAACTGGAATTTAAATAAACACTTGGGGAAAAGAAATTATATCTTAAGATATTACTGGGAAAAAAAGAAAAAGTATCAGCCATATGAAGAAGGCCCCAGTAGGGCCCTACAGTACAGTGTCCCTGTTCACCAGACCAGATGCACCAGCGGTGTCTCCTGTATATGTTGTGTGTACCCTACTGTTGTGCAGAGACATGTTGCCTTCAGTCCAGTCAGCTGTAACGGCCCTTATTGCCTGTTGTGGGCAGGGTTTAGTCCCTACACTGTTAAGGGGCCAGTTTGGGGCCACCTTGGGCTTGTAGTTGTATCAGACCGGATGCGTGCCCTCAGCTCATTCGCCAGGGCTGCGGTCACATTGAACTACAATTGCTTTCCCTGTATTGTTCCCTGAGAGGCTTTTGTTTGTTGGTAGGGCCTCTAGACAGACCAGATGTCTGCCTCCAGTCCCTCTGTTGGGGTTGCAGTGACCCTAAACTACAGGGCTTTGTCCTTATATTGCCCCTTGTGAGTTTTTTGTTGGTAGGCGGGATCCGCAGTCAGATCAGACGTTTGCTCCCTGCCCATCACTGGGGCTGCAGTCAAACTGGTACGTGTGGTTATCTCCCCCTCTTGCTAGGGGTTTGTTCCCAACCATGTCTCCAGCTCTCCTACCCTTTTCAGTGTGGCCTCCTCTCTGCGATTAACTGTGCAGAGTCTGTTCTATCAGTCTTCAGGTCATTTTGTGAGTTAGGTACATTGATGTGGCTGTTACCTAAGTGTATCAATGGGGCAAGATGAGCTTAGGATCCTCCTCCTCCTCTGCCATCTTTCCAGGATCCTCTATCTATTTTTTTTTTCTCATTTTAAAAGTGAGGTGGGAAAACACAAAGTGATTGAGTTAACTTACCCAGATTCTACAACCAAAAGGGTAGAGCAGGATGAGGACCCAGCCATCATGCTCAAGAGCCCCCATGCCTGACTGCCATGCTCTATTTAGAAAAGTAATAAATTAATTCTTATAATTAGCATAAATGTTAAACACATAAGTACTCTTTGTGCTTTCCTCTTCTTATCCTGTTAAATTTTAAATTGATATTTTAATGCAGTTGCTTCCCATTAATTTGGTTGGTGTTCTATAGCTGAGTCACATGAAAATTGTTGACAAGACGATGAGTTTTGGCTTGGGTTTTATTCGTTTCTTATTCTTTTCAGGCTCCTGAAATCACCCTGCAGATTGCCTCTCATCTTCCAGCGATGGATGCCTCAGACAATGCCTTCCAAGCCTCCTTCTTCTATCAGGTGCTGCAAATTCAGTCCCAGAGGAGGGTTTGTAAAATTCTAGGGTCTAAAAAGAAGCAAAAACACCAAATGTTATAAAACATTTTTCTCTCTCAAGTCCTGACATTCTTTATCCCCCTCAGTAATAAGTCATTTAGTAAGACATAATAAATGTCACCATGTAAAAGCTTTCTCCAATTAGTGAAATGAATATGTCCTGGCCCAGAGAATCATGATGGCTTTGTGCCCATTAATGAATCTCTGTCATCAGAGTCGATGGTTCCAGACTGGTGTTTCCCATAAAAGAGTCTTGGTTCCAGCTTCAGCAAATCCTGCACCGTCAGCATCTTTCTGCAGAAAGGGATTGAAATTGTTCCTGTCCTTGCAGTTCCTCAAATAGGTGGGATTAGCAGGGCCTTGGTGGCAGCCCAAACTGGTGGGCACAGACCTTAAATACTGTGAACAGTTCATTGGTAAACCATGATTTGAGAGGGGCACAGCTAACTAATGCTAGAGGGCTAGGAAACAGTTCACACTTGACGAGTTGGTTATTAGGGGATTTCATAACACCAAAAATTACTCATACGTTGTACCCTCCAGGCATCCTTTCACTTGATCCTCAAAGCAATCTATGAAGTAGGCAGGAATTTACTCCCACTTTACTGACAGGAATACCAGCTCAGGACTCATTGAATACTATGTGTCAGGCACTTTGCCGTGTGTCACGCCTTATGTCATTTACAGTTTACAGCACCTCAACCCTAGGGGTGGGTGCTCTTAGGAGATTGAGGCCTATTGAGGCCAAGTGACTTTCCCAAGATCACAGCATTAGCAAGAGTTTAAACTCAAGTTAAGATGTATTTGAACACCAACCTCATTTTTTTAAAAAAATTTTTAAAATTTATTTAACAGAGATCACAAGTAGGCAGAGAAGCAGAGAGAGAGAGAGGAGGAAGCAGGATCCCCGCTGAGTGGAGAGCCAGATGTGGGGACTTGATCCCAGGACCCTGAGATCATGACCTGAGCCGAAGGCAGAGGCTTAACCCACTGAGCCACCCAGGCGCCCCCCAACCTCATTTTTTAACCACTATTCTGTGTCGCTACCCAGAGTTCATTCCAGGGACAGATCTCAGACAATCTGACTCCAAATTAACTAATGTTTTCCATGCCAACCTATTGCCTGAACAAGGGAGTTATTTCAAATCCATTAGACAAGGCAGAATATTGGAGAACA
The DNA here is from genome assembly GCA_003697995.1 of Taxidea taxus jeffersonii. Lineage (NCBI taxonomy): Eukaryota > Metazoa > Chordata > Mammalia > Carnivora > Mustelidae > Taxidea > Taxidea taxus. The sequence continues at coordinate 166,730 of ML108808.1, read as the reverse complement.
TGATTCCAATAAAGACATGAAAGACAAAGTCAGAGAGCTCTACAAGTCACTGATTCTCAAACTGTGGTCCTTGGACCTCATGGGTCAACCACCTGGGAAGGTTGGTAAAAATGGAAATACCAAGGACTCCCCTAAACCAGCCCATAGAACTGGACATTCTGGGATGGGCCCCAAGAATAGGATCACTCCCTTGTGATTTTTATCTGCAGATACAGTTTGAGAACCACTGCTTAAGGAAAGAGTGATCAGAGGACATCGATTAAAAAACAGTTGCATGAGTAACTTCGCTCTGAATTTCTAGTAGTTTATTTTCTGTATCACGGGGGTAGCAAAAGCTGGAGAGACAGTGGGGAACATGATTTATTCAGGGAGTTGAACTAAAGCAATAGTTTTTCTCTCTACATCTGAATCTTTCCTTCAGTAAATTTCCATTAACCCCAGGGAGTCTCTGACTTTATAATTCCAAAATTATTTTAGACCACATAAAACTAGGAAGAGAAAGAGGTAGTGGAAACTTTCCCTGAGGTTGCCATCTCTGTGTTTGGGTACCTCCTCTACCTAGAGTGCTGAAAACACACTGTTTGTTGGAAGAGAGTCTTTGGCGTCTGTGGGGAGTTTCATTCTGCTGCTGATCCATTGCTTGGCCCACGTCGCCGCCGAGGACTTCCGCCAGGACACAAACCCTGCCTTTCTGAGGTCATTTTACAAGGTATTTATAAAATGCACAGGGCTTTTAGCTTCTTTCCCAGAATAACCAATTCCTTAAGCCGTGCAACATTTCAAATCTTCTTAGGTCCCATTGTTGGCCTCTGGTTCCTACTGCCTGGCCAGGAAGAAGGTTTTCCTGATCAAATTTCCTGTGGCAGCATATAATGCATGCACCACTCTGTAGGAATTCAGAGAGAAGTGGTCTTCCTATGAGAATGGCATCCCAGTACTTCCTTGTCATTACATAAGGCTCACCAGAATTGGGAATGACAGTCCTAACCCATACCAAGGGCAAGGAAAGAGGATCCATACCGAGCCCCATTTTCTTTCAAGTGTAATTTTGAAGTTTTAATAGCAGTTACCTATAATGGAATTGATGTGGCCCCCTCATCGTTTCCTTGACCAGGGCCTGCGGGCTTATTTCGGGGAAGCATTCTCTACCACACTGCGAATGTCCGCGGTCTCCTGGGACAGTAGGCTTGACCAAAGCATGAGCACTGCTTTGTTAGACGAGCAGCCCATCTCTGAAAGAGGAAGAGATCTGCTCTCTACGCTCCTTGAAAGGAAGTGTAAGTCTCACTTGGAGCCAGAGTCATCAGAAGAGGTAACTAGTCTTAACTGATGTAGCATGTGTCGGTTAAAAATTGACCTCTTCACAGATATTTCTGGCCTCCCCAGGAGGTACACTGCCCTGACACTCAGCCTGCTTCTCAAACTGCATATAACAATATATTCTTCAATCCTGTATTCTACAAGGCAGACAGTGGGGACCTCAGCTCTCTGAGTTAAGGGAATTACAAATGGGGCTCCCTAGTTATTTTAACTCATGGCCCACTAACATATTATCAATATGCAGAATGCCATTTATAAAACTCACAGTGACTCAGTAATTAAATTTAGATGCCCTGGTACTGAACAAGTAGCAGCCTGTTTACTGTTTACTGAACTGCAGTGTGTTGTTTCCTGTGCAAGCCTGACAAGGATATTCTTAATATTGTGTTATTTAAAGCGCCTCTATGAGAACACTATCATCCAGCTTTTTAACTATTAAAAGTGTATATGATCTTAAAATTATCATCGTCCATTAAAGATCAATTCATTCCTGAGTTACAAACAAGAACACCTTCTCTCTCATTAGTTATATAAGACTTTATATGTTTCAAAGCACTTTTATGTATATATGGTCTCCTTCGATCCAACCAGGAATCCTGGAGAATAGGGAGGATGCATATTTTTTGGTAGCATGCATATTTTTAGTCACATTTTGTATTTAAGGAGAAAATAAGCTATCTGCCCCAAATCATGAAGCTCTTTGTCATGGCAGATCTGAGATCAGATTCTAGATCTCCTAAGTAAATCTCCATAAACACCTGTCTGTGACCAGACCTCCACTAATTACCGAGTGAGAGGTGGTGGCAGTGGTGGTCATCCAGACTCGAGAATCAGTCATACCCCAGCTCCCATGGACCCCAGAGGGCACACAGTCCCCTCTCCTCCTCTGACAGCAGTGTTGGACACATCCACTCACTTCCTCCTGCTCGGTTCAGTCTTTACTTGGCTGCCAGGACACCAGCGTCCTCTAGTTTCCTCCTGCATGTGTGGCTGTTTCTTCTCAGTCTCCTTTGCTGATCCCACCTTTTCTCCTGGCCTCTTCATGTAGGAGGGCCAGGGTTCAGTCTTGTCCTCTTCTCTTCTCTGGCTATATCCGCTCCCCTTGGGCATCTCATCCCATCTTCTAGCTTAAACCCTATCCGTATTGTCAAAGACCCTCAAATTTTTATCTCCAGCCCCACCCAACTCTCTAACTGAACCCATGTCCTCGCCTGCATACTAGCCACCTCCACTTATAGGTGTAAGAAGCATCACAAACTCAACATGCCCCAAACCCATCTGTCCAAACCTCCTCTACTTGAAACCTTTCCCATCTCAATTGATGGCAACTCTACTCTTCTGGTCCTTTAAGCCAAAGTCATCTTTGAAGCCTGTTGCAAACACCCCATAACCAACCCATCAGGAAACCCTGTTGCTCTCCTTTCAGAGAAGATCCATAATACAACCAATGTCATGGCTTACGGTGCCAGCAGCCTGGTATGAGCGTGCATCACCTCACCTGGATTCCTGTAACACTTACTAACTGGTCCCCGATTCCAACCTTGCCTCTCCTCATTCTGTTCTCTGCACGCTGGTCACAGTGATCCTCTTCAAATGAAAAGTTCAAAACCATGCTGTGGCTCCTCATGTCCCTTAGAATCAAAGCCGAGGAAGCCAAGGCCCCTTGTCTCCCACCCCATCACCTGCCACTCTTCCCCTCTGTCACTCACCCCCAACCACATTTTCCTCCTTGCTGGTCTTCAGACACACTTGGAGCACTCCCCTCTGCCTGCAGTGGCAATGGTTTTCAACCAGGAGCAACTTTCTGTCCCACAGGACATGAGGCAATGTCTGCAGACATTTTTGGTTGTCCTGCTCCAAGGAGGGGGCTGCTGCTGTTAATCAGTGGATAGAAACCGACGGCCCGGGACGCCTGGGTGGCTCAGTTGGTTAAGCGGCTGCCTTCGGCTCAGGTCATGATCCCAGCGTCCTGGGATCGAGTCCCACATCGGGCTCCTTGCTCGGCAGGGAGCCTGCTTCTCCCTCTGCCTCTGCCTGCCTCTCTGTCTGCCTGTGCTCGCTCTCTCTCTCTCTCTCTCTCTAACTAATAAATAAATAAAATCTTAAAAAAAAAAAAAAAAAGAAACCGACAGCCCACACAGCACAATGCCTAGGCAGCCCCCACAACAAAATACTCTCCACCGCAGTGTCAGTGGTGCTGAAGTTGAGGAACCCTGGTGTAACGAGTTAGAGCATGTGCCAGCTCCCTTACCTCCTCCTTGCCTTTGTCCAAGTGTCACCTCCTCCCTGAGGCCTGCGCGGACTAGCCCATCTCATTCGCAACCCTCTTTTCTCCTGTTCCTCAGCTTTCCCTTACTCTGCTCTACTTTTCTGTCTCCCGTAGGATTCCTAACCTACTGTGTAATTTACTCACTCACGCTTGTGTGTTACTTTCCCTCCCCTAATAGAACATCAGCTCCACGAGGACAGAGATGTTTGTCTGCTGTTTCCTGCGGTAGCCCCCAGGCCAGGCTCATCAGTAGGCTCTCCGTGCATTTACCACATTAATGAACAGGTGTGTGTGGACCCTGACACTATTACATACTGAAATATTCCAGTCTCCCAGAGGTGAACAAAAGGCAGGTCAGAGCAAACGTTTATCACATACTTGCCATGTGCCAGCCGTTCTGCTGAGACTTTTACATGCATCATCTCATTTAATCTTCTCTATGTACTTATAAGCCAGATGCTACCTTTATTCCTAACTTACAGATGAAAAAACTGATGCTTGGAAGTGTTAAAAGCTTGCCTCAGACAGAGGCAGCTGTGGAGCTGGAATGCTGGTCCTCTGTCATCCACCATCTATGGAAAGGACTTGTTTTTATTTTAAAGGCAGAATTCTATGTACTATGCTCAGATCCAGTCTAGGAAGACCCAGGAGTACTTAAAAGAAATGGGAGCAAAGATATTAACTGTGTCCCCCATGCTCTCCACAGTATATCAAGAGAAACACAGATCTTCTCCTCTTCACCAATATGGAACATTTTCTAAAATCCCTCCTCACTGCAGAGCAACGGATCCCAAGAAAACCAAGAGATCAGCGTGGAGATGATGAGAAGGTGAGATGCCTTTATGATCTAGGGCATGAAGACTGTACTGTGATATACACCTTGAAACATTTATGAGTTTGGAGCCCCCTTTGCCATTGAACATGCCAGCAGAACAAAGGACTAGAAATCAGTGGTGGTAAGGAAAGCTACATCATGTGTCACTTTAAGAGCTTTTCCAGGAGGGGAGATGGTAGATCTTGAATCTCAGAGTTAGAGAAGAAGAGATCACAGAGTTATCTCTCTGCCTTCAGGCAGGTAAAGCATTAACCAAAGAGTAGGAACTGAGACTCAAACAAGCCCCAGTCACCCAGCTGGGAGAGAGCAAGAAATAACTAGAACTGGGTCCCTTGCCTTCTCCTTCAGGGTTTCTTTCGTTATGCTACCTCCTGCTGTTGTATAAAAGGTTTGTTTTTTATCATAAGCATGTAAAATGTTATATCTTTAGGGACGCCTGGCTGACTCTGTAGGTAGAGCATGTAACTCTTGATCTCAGGATCGGGAGTTCAAGCCCCACATTGGGCATGTAGCCTACTAAAAAAAAAAATTATATCTTTAAAAACCAACAAATATTTTGGCTCCAAATGACCAACACTAATATTTTATAAAGTATATGGATAATTAGCAAAGAGAAGAAACCCAAATACCTTCATTTTTCTCATGCAGAGTGGTGACCTTACATGTCAAGATCAAGATCAGCAACTAACACTCAGGAGAAATAACTGAACACTGACTTCAGCCTGGGCCCTAGTCTACTTTATGTAATGTTATTACCCATGTCTGGGCTGAAAACTACCTTTAAAACTGTATTAAAATACAACACAGCTTTTAAAAGTGCACATATCATAAATGCACTCCCCATGAATCGTCCAAAGTGAACGTTTCCATGTAAGGAACATCAAGAAAGACAGCATCACCAGCTTCCCGGACGCCCCCCATGTCCCGTCCCTCCAGTCATCAGGCTCCCGAGAATAACCACTGTCCTGACTTCAGACATCATGAGCTGTTTTTGTTTATTCACGAACTCCACATGAATAGAATCACAGATTTTGAATTACTTTTTTTTTTGCTTTTGCTCAGCATCATTTGTGAGGTATGCTCATATTGTCGCACGTAGTTGAGGTTTGCTGATGGTCTTTGCCATAAAACATCCCATTGTGTGGAAATACGCACATGTATTCTTTCAGTACTAATGTGCCTGTGGGTATTTTCCAGCTTGGTGCTCTTAGGAGTAGCCCTGTGCACCTTTTGGTCACTATATGTGACTGCACCTGACAGGCATTACTTAGAACTGGAAATTCTGGGTCTTAAGGGCTGGACATTTCCCTCCTTAGCAGATAGTACCAACGGGCCTTCCAAAGTGATGGTATGAATATGGACTGCCACCAGAAGTAGGTAAGAGTTCTCTGGTCACTCTCCGCTTTTATCAGCACTTAGTATGTTCTATCTTTTATTTTGTGCACTCTTCTAGGTACATGGTTTTAACTTGCACCTTCCTGATGGCCCTGAAACTGGGCACTGTTCATACATTTGTACACTGTTTGAATGTCTCCTCTTGAGAAGTGCTGGTCAGGTATTTTGCCCATTTTCCACTGGATTTCCTATTTAATTGCTTTGTAGGAATTCTTTATTCTGCAACTATTTTTCCCTTTTATGTCTTTTATTGTCTTCTTATGAAAATAACTACATGTAATATTGCTTTTTCTGCTTTATTTTTTGATCTAGAAAGAAAATGGTGATCATATTTCAGTCTGTATGTTTAAAAGATGTTAAATACAGAAATACAATACTAATAAGTTCAATAAGAGAATTTTTAAAATTCTGTAACATAGATGTGCCCATCACATAAATGTATACTCTAATCTCGGGTGCATATATAACATAAGAGACGTTAATATTTGGCACAGAGGATAACATGCATTTAATGGGACTAAAAAATGATTAGACCACTCATTTTTTTTTTACTTTTTTTTTTTACTTTATTTAAGCTTTATTTAAACA
>ML108808.1:120741-160223 GCA_003697995.1 Taxidea taxus jeffersonii | reverse complement strand
CCCCCACCCCCCTCAGTTTGTTTTATGACATTAAGTGTCTCTTTTGTAGACCACTCATTTTATTAAAACATTCATTATTTAGAGATACTGACTGACCCTCTTTCTAGAAATGTAAATTTGTATACATTGTCCTTTATTAGGCTGATTAACTTATCTGAAACTGTCTGCTACCGAGTCACACAAAGTAGTTGGGTATTTTTGCACAATATTTGGTGATCTGGAATGAGACTTTAGAGATGTGGCAATAAGATACAGGCCATGGGGCCTACACAGAATTCACTGCAGAAGCTCTGGTTGGAACACCACCGACAGATACACAGCTGTCTGAAACAAGCTTGAGTGCCAGTCAGGAGAGACACAACCGCCCCATGAATTCAGTGGAAGCCAAAACATTTTTCTTCAATTACAAACTTCCAAGCAGAAGTCGGCTCAAGTGACAAACCCAACGCCAGCAAGTCAAACTGCTTCTTATATGGATAATTTTCTGTATTATACTCCAAAATGAGTAACAGAAGGGATTTTTCTTTTTTACATAGCGATTTTTATTGAGTCTTTCAAGCAAAGCAACAAAGACAGGCGAGTCAAGGAAACTTGACAAACGCTACATGTATGGGTGATGAATGACAAGTAGTTAGCGAATTCTGCATCCACCTCATATGTAAAAGTTTCAGCTCTATAAATATTTGGTCATAATGATGAGATGTCCATACTCGACTGAGGATTCCACTTGAAATCTAACCAAAATACTGATGCTCAATTACATTAGGGAAAGTAAATTATAATTAAAAACACTGGATGACTGTGAAGATAAAAAGATTTACAATTCAGGTTTAACAACGAGCTTTAAATCCAGCCATGAGGAAATCTTCTCAGATTCAGTTGACTACACCTGGCATCTTACATAGGCACTCTGTCCTCATTTCTTTGCTGCTAGAGGTTGATCTCCCCATTGTCTTAACCACTCAGTTTATTTTTTAAAAAGATTTTATTTATTTATTTGGCAGAGAGAGATCACAAGTAGGCAGAGAGGCAGGCAGAGTTGGGGGGGGAAAGCAGGCTCCCTGCTGAGCAGAGAGCCCGATGCAGGACTCGATCCCAGGACCCTGAGATCATGACCTGAGCCAAACACAGAGGCTTAACCCACTGAGCCACCCAAGTACCCCTTAATCACTCAGTTTAAAACACTAGCCATCAGGAAAAATAAGTACCAATTTTGTCAGCCTTAAAACCGTTTCATTAGTTACTAGTTCAATTAAAACTCTCTGCTCCCTTCCTAGCACATGTAGTTTCCCTAAGAATGGACTGTGAGATACCCTTTTCTTGTCTTGTCCATGAACTGGGAACTCATAAATGAAAAACACCCCCCAAATCAAAGCAGAGTAATTTCATAAGATCAAAGACTTCTCCAGTGCTTTGAGAAGAAGGTAAATCTTAGTTAGGTATGATATATGCTGAGTGTGTATCCTCAAGAACGTCAGCTATTCACATAGATTATGAGATGCATTTCCCAAAGAGCAGAGTGAAATTAATTAAGCCAGACACACAAGACTATTTAGAGTCATTAGATTTAGAATCCAGCACCTCTGAGAGAGGTGGCAAAGAAAAAGTCATGCAGAAATTAAACATCTTTCTTCTGTGTCCCTCATTCTTGGCTGAGTGAGACACCTGCCAAAACGTGATCCTATTAGCTTCCTGGCTGACTTCTTGAGCCTTCCTCCTGACCCCATTATTAATATACTAACAGCTGCAGGCTTTTGGTAAGCAAATGCTCTTTAATGGCAATGCCACAGAATACAAGGCAGAGATCATGATTCTTTTCTGCTGCATTTTGTGCTGTTATTGCTGTTTCTGTTTGAAAGTATTCAGATTCTAATTTTCCTCTAGGAATTAACTTGTATGCACATGCTCTACATGCACAGCCCATGGGCCAGAAAAAGAATAAGAAATCTTCAGTAGACATAGAAACCATATTTCACCAACAATCCACAAAAGAGCCCTTTTCAAAAAACGTAATACTTAATTGTTTTTAAAATTATTCTTTTATTTCAAAAGTGGTACACAGATTTCTGTTTCCAGGAAAATGGAGGAGGTGTACATTTCTCTACTTCTTCACCAAGTAGAACTGAAATTCTTGGACATTATGTGTAAAAGCAAGGAGATTCTGAAAGGAATAGAGAAGAGAAAAGACCAGCCAAGGACCTCAAAATCCGAGGCAGGAAGAGGTGGTAACTCCACAGATTACCTCTTATGCCTTCTTCATGTATTCCAGACCTGGAAATGAAAAAAACCAACAATCCATAAACACCAATAGGCACAGAACCAAAAAGCTCCCCCAAAGCAGTCTCTCTAGCTAAAGGACTGAGAGAAGGGCAGTTTAGGGGCACCTGGGGGGCTCAATCAGTTCAGCAACCAGCTCTTGATTTCATCCCAGGTCATGACCTCAGGGTCAGAAGATTGAGCCCAGAGTAGGGCTCTGTGCTCAGCAGGGAGCTTTGCTAATGCAGAGAGCTGGGAATCTTCATCTTTTCATCCCTGCAAGGCAGTTACCAATCCCCCTCCTCTCCACAGTGTTAGGGAAGACCACACAGGGAATCCAGATATCTACCAACAGACAGTGGTCCCCCCTCAACCACCTCCCTGCTCAAGTGGTATCAGCGAAGGCCAAGTGGAAAGTCAGGACTTCTAAAGCCCATCGGTAAGGAGGCCATCCTCAGCAAAGTGTTCCAGCAAGCCAGTGAGGGCTTGAACTCCCATACCCGCCCAGCAGGTTCGAGCACCCCTTCCTTAGGTAGCGGTGGGGAGCACGTGGGGACCATGGACTTTTAGGTCCCACCAGGCAGAAACAAGGCAGCGCCCCTCCCCACTTTCTCCCCTACCACCACTGGAATGGTGTCAAAAGGAAATCAGCTAAAACAAAATTTAAATAGGATTCCAAGTCTTACAGTGTCACATGTACAGGTTTCAGGTAAAAATCATTTTTCATTTTAAGAACTAGAAAGATTAAAAAAAAAAGGTGAGTGAAAAAAGACAATAAACAGATGCCAACACCAAGATGACAAAGATATTAGAATTAGAGGGAAAATTTAAAGAAGCCATCACAAAAATGCTTCAACAATTATGAAAATACTTGAAATAAATGAAAAAATGGGAAATTTAAGCAAAAAAAAAAAAAAAAACCCTATAAAGTCACAGAAGAAGAAACAGAAGACCAAAAAATCCAATGAAAATTTTAGAACTGAAAAAATATAAAAGTCAAAATAAAAAGCTCACTCGATGAGCTCAGCAGTAAAATAGAAGGCCAGGGATGGGGAGAGTCAGTGGATTTTTAGACATAATGAATTAGAACCAAATCTGAATAGCAGAGTAAGAAAAGATGGAAGAAATGAATGTGTTGAGCCATAGGAGCCTATGATACGCTAACAAATGACCCAGCATTCAAGTCATCAAACTCTCAGGAGAAGACAAAAAGGGAAGGCTGTAAAAGTAGTCAAAGAAAGAATGGCTGAAAACTCCCCAAATTTGTGAAGAAGCAAATGGACAGATGCAAGGAGCTGAATGAATCCGAAGCAAGATAAATAAATTTTAAAAAAAAATCTACAGTAAGACACATCATAATTAAACTACCAAAAACTAAAAGCAAAGAAAAAAAAAACTTGAAAGCAGCCAAAAAAAAAAAAAAAAGACAGTTATAGAGTTAAAAAATGAATCACAATAGATTTTTCATTAGAAGCCATAAAAACTAGGAGATGGGGCACTACATTTTTCTAGTGCTGAGAGAAAAAAAATGATAAATCCAAAGCCCCCAAATCTGGCACACACATGGGGAAAGGAGATCACTCGAGCATTGCTTGTGGTAATATTAAAAGGTACAGCCGCTCTGTAAAACAGTTTGGCAGTTTCTCAAAAAACAAAACATGCCATTACCATATGACCCAGCAATTACTCTCTTAGGCATTTTACCCAGAGAAATACAAGTTTATGCTCACACATTACATACGTGAATGTTCGTAGCAGTTTTATTCGTAATCCCTCAAACTAGAAACAACCTGCTGTCATTCTTCAACACATAAAGGGTTAAACAAACTGTGGTATGTCCCTATCACGGAGTACTACTCAGCAGTAATAAGGAACAAACTACTGCTTCATGCAACAATCTGGGTGAATCTCCAGAGAACTAGGCTTTAGGGAAGAAAGCCAATCCCTAAAGGTGGCCCTCAGTAGGATTCCATTTATAACGTTCTGGAGATGGCAAAATTACAGAAATGGAGGATAACAGTTCAGTGGTTGCCAGGGGATTGAAGAAGGGCTGGAAGTGGTGCGAAGTAGGTGTGGCCATGAAGGGAACAAGGGAAATGTTCTGTATCCCAACTGCGTCGTGTCGATATCTGCTTGTAATATTATAGTGTCATTTTGCAAAATGTTACCATTGGTAAAAACAAGGTAAAGGGCACACAGGGCCTCTCTACTTCTTAAAAGCATGTGAATCGATAGCTCTCTCAAAAATTTTAATTTTTTTAAAAAGAAAAGTGGTACATACTCGTGGGAAATTTCAAAATGCAGATAAGGAAGATTTAAGTTGGTTATTATATTCTAGTAGACACGGTATTCATTTATTTGGGGGTTTTTCAACTGTATTGATCACTTTTAATCACAGCAAAAAATATATAGTTCATTAAATTTTCCCCTTTGCCCTTGTCTGAGTGTGTGGGAAGCTTTAAAGAATTACACAGGCCTCTAGAGCTCATGGATGGCTCCCTCTGGGCCAATCCTTGATCATGATGGAATTGATTTCTTTTTGAGTACCAACTTGGAATAACTCATTTTAATGACTATCTCTGGTACTGTGTGCACAGAATTTTGAGGTCATCCGTGCATCCAAATAATATGGTGATTCATTAGCGATGTCCATCATGGTGTGGGTCTCAGGAGTGGTATTATACGGGCCACAGATTTATCTTCTCTGTTGGCCGGAAGAAGTTTTTTTGTTTGGTTGGTTGGTTTTTTTTTAAAAACAAACTTACACACTTCATGAGACAATTGTTAATAAAATCCTCTGTGGAAAGGTTCTTAGAAACCCATTCTTCTGTAACATCTAAGTATTTTGTTTTCACACATAGTAACTATTTCATACAGTTTTCATTTTCTAGTCACACTGTACATGGGAATAACTCCTACAGAAATCCGCTAATCCAATATAACACCATTATGGCACTAAAAAACAGGTAAGAAACGAAGAGTAAACAGGACTGAGAAACTGGCAGAAGACTTAAGACCATCATGGTTTAGGGGCACCTGGGTGGCTCAGTGGGTTAAAGCCTCTGCCTTCGGCTCAGGTCATGGTCCCAGGGTCCCGGGATCGAGCCCCACATCAGGCTTTCAGCTCAGCAGGGAGCCTGCTTCCCCCTCTCTCTCTGCCTGCCTCTCTCCCTCCTTGTGATCTCTGTCAAATAAGTAAAAAAAAAAAAAAAAAAAAGACCATCATGGTTTAAAAAAATGAAAGATATGAAAGAAATCAGATGAACAGTTATTACAGAAAAAAGAAATGATCCAGCATCAGGAGAGTTGGTATCCCTAAAATGGATGAACAGATAAAAGTATTAAAGTAGTGTAGAAGATTGTTCTAGAAAAATCAAATCTGCAGATCAGAAAGGAACACAGTCTTTTGGGGAAACCTGTGGTGGAATGACTGACACATGGACATAGACCTCCAGTATGAAGGAAAAGGTTTTCAGACTGGCCAGCAAAGGAAGTCACCTAAGAAAGTAAAAGCTTAGAGCACCTGGGTGGCTCAGTGGGGTAAAGTTTCTGCCTTCGGCTCAGGTCATGATCCCAGGGTCCTGGGATCGAGCCCTGCATCAGGCTCTCTGCTCAGCAGGGAGCCTGCCTCCCTGCCTACTTGTGATTTCTGTCAAATAAATAAAATCTTTAAAAATATATATTTTTTTAAAAAAGTAAAACTTATGGTATGAGTGGCAGGGGTTTGGGGAAATCAAACTGTTCTCTGGTTTCTCCAAGCATCATGCCAAAAACATTAAGCTTCATGTGAGGTCTGTGAAATTGTAAGAGAAAGAAACCACGACCTAAGGTTTTAATACTCACTTAACCTGTCCTTGGGGAAAAAACTTAAGAACACTTATTTTTGCAGCTTGCATAGCAACGAATACTACTGTACAAAATTGAAAAACAAAGTTATAAAAGTTTCCAGCTTCCTGGTGTTTAACTCCAGGAAGTCTTTCAGGGAATCAAAGACTTCATGGTAGAAAAACTTATGAATATTTCACCTTTAGGTATCTTTGTTTTGCTAAGATACTTGACTTTATTTTAGTTACTTCTTAAATAGTTCCTATCGTATGTTTTTTCTTAAGTTGTGTATCAGTTCTTAAATCTGTATACAGATATAGCATGACCGTAAAGGTGGTCACCATTTATTGTTCATAATGGTAGTCTTTTCTCTTTCAACAAATATTTATTGAATGCCTACCATGTGCACGGCCGTAATCAAAACCCTTAACAGCCCTTGATCTCAGATATTACATTCTAGTGGATTGGATTTAAATACAAGGATCAAAATATCTCTGAATCTCAGGCAATTACATGTAATGAATGAATGGATGAAGGTATTTTTAAATTTTTTCATTTTATTTTTTCAGTGTTTCAAGATTCATTGTTTATGCACCACACCCAGCACTCCATGCAATACGTGCCCTCCTTGATATCCACCACCAGGCTCACGCAGCCCAACACCACCCTCCCCTCTACCCCAACGTTCATAGCAGCAATGGCCACAATCGCCAAACTGTGGAAAGAGCCAAGATGCCCTTTAATAGTGGTAGTTTCTGGCTGAATGGTAGGATTTTTTTTTTCTTGGTGGTACACTTTTTTGCCTAGCTAAATTTTTATTAAGTTTTTAATTCCATTAGCTTGAGTCCTTATAATGAACAGGTGTCACAGTTATAAAACAAGTCATAATTAAGTCTATTAAGAGGTAGAAAAATAGATCAAAAATTTTAAAAGACATACCAACAAGGGAATTTTGTATCTTAAAGAGTAATTTTAAAACAAGCTCCAAGTGGCTTTGTAAAATAGAGCAGCAATGATGGGTAACAAGTGTGCCCAGGAGACCATATCATACGGATCACGCTCTAAGTGAAGATCTACCTGCATTAATGGCTAATGAAGAAACACAAGTTTTCAAAGCTTTCTTCCAAAAACACTGAACTAAAAAGATATTAAAAACATAGTACGTTTATTTCAACTGTTCCTTTTCATAATTCATTGAATCTTATCACAAGTCAATATCTTCATTCTATTACCTTACTGAATACATTCATTAGTGTTACATAAAACTTCACATAGAATTAAGGAAGAATTAAAAGTACAGCTAAGAACATAATCATGATCTAGGTGAGAGCATTCACAGGTACACCACCCTGTCCCTGACGGGATTACTTTTTCTGTTCCATGGGCCTCTCAAACTCAGGTGCCCTTTTGTTTTAGAGAAAATAAAGCAGCTCCTCTGAACTCTGTCCCACCGAGTGCCCAGCCACCACGTTATCGGTTCGTGTTGACCCAGTGGTACCTGTCCACCCGGGGGAGAGCAGCAGGCCTCTGATTCTTGGGATTTTTATGCAATGCGTGATAAGTGTTCCCCAGGAGGCCCATGCGGCCATCTGCCGTATTCTTTTTGCGGGAGACATGGAACCAAGATTGAAAGGGCTGTTTCAAGTTTTCAACCTGAAAGAAAAAAAAGGTGAAAAAGAAGGTATGAAGGTAACAGGTAGTAACAGGTAGTAACAGGTAGACCAAAGTACTAAACACAAACCTGCAACTCAGAAGCTGAGCCTTGAGAAAGTACAGTGAGTACAAATGAAATCAAAGCAGTTGAAAATCGTTGGAAAATGGTCTAGCATGAGGAGTGGTAATAAAGTCACGTCATACCTTTTAACAAAATTAAATCTTTAATATCACTAAAATACTTAAAAACAGATCTTCAAGTTTGTGTATATTCTTGGGATCTCTTCTACCCCACCCGCCCCCTCACCGACTTAACCCAAAACTGTCTAATCGTAACCGCTAGGGCTAAAGTCTAGAAATATCCATTTTCGACATCCCAAATGACCAATACAGATGTTTGGTGGAGCACACTCTGAAAAGACATTCTCCAGATGTACAGCTGGATGTAGATCTGATCCCCAGATGGAAGGAAATCTTTCCAAGTGTAAGAACAAAATTAAGGGTATATATGTCATTACATGATTTTAACTTTTATATGTGCAGAACTATATAATAAACTGTAGAGTTTGGAAACAAACTACAGGAAAAAATACTTGCCAATAATATGAAAAGGGGTTAAAATATTTCTAACCTTTGGGGCACCTGGGTGGCTCAGTGGGTTAAAGCCTCTGCCTTCAGATCAGGTCATGATCCCAGGGTCGTGGGATCGGGCCCCACATCGGGCTCTCTGCTCCGCAGGGGAGCCTGCTTCCTCCTCTCTCTCTCTATCTGCCTGTCTACTTGTGATATCTGTCAAATAAATAAATAAAATCTTTTAAAAAAAAATAACTCTTAAAAAAAAATATTTTTAACCTTTGAAGAACCTATAATATATTAAGGCCTTAAGTGGCAAATGGGTGAAGGAGAACAAATTCGTAATAGGACAGTAAGTACCCAAAACATTTGGGCGTGTGGAGATTGGTTTTTTTAAGTTAATACTTAATAGTCTACAACTGATAGTGTCTTTAGCAAATTATGTCTTTTTAAATGAGAAAAACCAATTTTAGGAAAAATGATAAAACAGACACTTTCACAAGGAGCTGGTCAGAGCACAAGTAAACAAAACCTCCTAGAGGGTATTTTGGCCATATTCAGAACAGTGGAAAGTCCATATCCTATCACCCAGTAATTCCATGTCTGAGAATCAAGTCTCCAGAAATAAATTAAAATTCTGTCATCTCTACAAAGTTATCACAACAACGTAGAAATAATCTAGATGTCTGCCAATAATAGATTAAGTAAGTTACAAAGGAAAAAAATAAGTATTAAAATGTAAAGTATTTAAATTGTCTTAACATGCATAAGGGGTTAATTTCAGAAAACATACAAACAAATATATACATACAGTGTCAATAGAGGGTCTGTCTAGGTCACGGTTTTTCAAATTGAGGGTTACCACTATTTCTGGGTCACAAAATTCATTTAGGTGGTTGAAATCAATTTAATTTGATAGCAAATATGGAGGGCATTATGCCAAGTAAGGATAAGCATTGTTTCATGAAATGTATTTCCAACATACAAATATGCATATCTTTCTAGGAGTTGTGGTTAACACATATTTTATATATCTTTTAGAAAAACTGTTTTTGTGGTGGGATTACAGACCTTTGACCATTTCTTAACATTCCAAGTTTTCTACAAATGGTATGTTATTTTCTGCTGGCTAGAAAGCCCACTAATTTTCAGATTTAATCATGAAGGAATTTGGATTAAAGGGAACTCGTGTCAATATACTACACGGAAAAACAGTATTACATGAGATCGTGTAGCTCCTGAGCACTCAGCCAAGTAGAGAAACTACATATAGTAGAAAAAATTTTTCCAGAAAGTTACTATTGTCATTTTAATCTTTACAGTTTTTTCTGTTTTCCACTGGTACAGAAAACAAATTCTTTTCAGAATTAGAACAGAAAAAAAGACAAAGCGTAGAGAAGAACTGGAACTCACTTTACCTGGTAGATGCTCTTTGGATTGCTCACTTTAGGAATGATCTGTGGTTCTTTGTTACAACTCTCTTCATCTGAGGAAGGGCCAGAGTTGTAGTCCAAAGTGGCCCTGTTAACAGCACAGATGATCTGTTGGGAAAGCTCCCATTCCTCCCACCTGCCTTTAAAAGAAGCAATTGTAAATGGATGATTTTTCTCACCATACCTAAGCAGGAAAAGAAAATGAAGTATTCATTAGGGACTCACAATTTCACAAGGTGGTTTTTTTTTTTTTTATCTCTACTCTCTTGTACAGACCACTCACTGATCTGCAAAAAGTTATTTAAAAAAAAACAAATGGAAATGGTTTGACAGCAAAGCAAATTAAGAAATCTTATGACCTTCAGCTCCCACAGGGTTATAATTTTTTTTTTTTAAAGATTTTATTTATTTGACAGAGAGAGTGAGAGACACAAGCAGGCAGAGCAGCAGAGGGAGAGAGAGAAGCAGGTTCCCCACTGAACAAGGAGCCCAATGCGGGCTCCATCCCAGGACCCTGGGGTCGTGACCTGAGCCGAAGGCAGTCACTTAGCCAATTGGGCCACCCAGGTACCCCACACAGGGTTATAATTAACGGGGGTTATTTTGCAAGGGCTCTCTTGGAGAATTTTTCAGAAAAAGACAAGAACTAGTTTCTTTCAGTTCAGCTAACGGACGACATTGCAACTTCTCGCCCACTTGATACTGCCTATAATACTTAGTCATCATCATCTATGGTTGGCAATGAAGCGCAAGGATTCCAGTCTGATTTCAAATATGAGGTCAAGTCTTTGTGCTTCCAGGCCATCCACTCCTAACGGAAGTTTGTTCAAATCAAGTTTGCATCAGAAACCTTAACCAGCCAGTGCCCCGGCCGCTGACTCAGGGCTGTGAGGTACCATCTCTCAAAAAGGTATACAGGGCTGACTATGTAACCCAAGGTTTCTGGGGTCACAGGCACACCCCCTCCCAGGAAATTACTCACCTACAGCACACTTCAAAGGGATCCACCCATAGGGTCATCTCCTTTGGAAGTCCCAGGTGAGAAAAATCCACTTTACTTTCAGCACAAGCTCTTTCTAGAATAGGATCTTTATTCTGAATATTATTTATCCTGATACACCTTTTAAAAGCAGAGAAAGCAAAACAAAGATGTGGCAACAGTCACCTTAGTAGAAGAATCATGTGATGGGCAAACGGCTTCAATACTCACAACTCCCCCCTAACCTGTGACCTCCACCCCATCCCCACTCTCCCCAGCTGGATGAGCAGAACCATCGATTTTTTGACGCAGCTACTCAGACTGTGAGTTACATCACTAAGTCACTCAATTAATGGGTTGATTTGGTAAACACATGTTAGAGACTGTATAATCCACCTCACATAAGGGGGTTTGCCCTGTAAGTCTTCAACTGTATTTAAACTACATAGTGCTCGACTACGAACTGCCAGCCGCTGTGTCTCTTTCAAGCCCACGTTAAAGTCAGCCCGTAACATTCTGTTGCTCAGACTCTGCCACCAGAATCCTTGCCAATGGTGATTGCTCACTTGTGACAGACTTCCCTTTGCCATCGTCCACAGCGGCTCTCACCTGAAGGCTTGCCCTTTGGAAGGGAAGTCAGAGTGCCAGTGACTTCTGTAGGTTTCAAACAAGATCGTCATCAGCTTTTCTGCGAAGTCTCTTATTTGCTGTTTACTCAATTTGTCATGTTTTTTCACCAGTCTTGTGACAAAGAAAACTGCTGTTGCTATTTCATCCCTCATGGTTCAAGAGAAAGGAGGAGGTCTGCAACCATCAAAAGGAAGCGAGGATAACTAAACAGAGACCGGGTCACACTGGTTAACAACATGGAATTGCCATTTGGAAGTTTATAGACCTTACGTTTAAAATAGAAATCATTTGCTAGTCCTTCATGAACGAAATAAGCATATCAATACTAACAATTAACAAAACAGCCAGGAACACCAGCTCCTCAACTAGTCAATTTTTCATGTTTTCAAGGGAAAAAAGACTTGCTTTTTAGAACTTTAATATACTTAAGCAACAAATGAAACATTATGCAACTTAAGTTAAAAAAAAAAAGTCCTGATAAGTGACAGTAAATTACACCCAAGCACTGCTTTAAAAAAAAACAAACAAACATGTTTACAGAGAGTAAAACATTTCAGGACACAGTAGTTCTAAAATGTGACTCTCCAGTCGCATGCTCTAAGTAAAAGTTTAAGTTAATCAAACATACATTATACTTGCCAGAAAAAGTGCTTTAGCCCCAAATGAAAATGAGCCAGTGTTAGAAGACACTCTCCCCTATACTTGTCCTGTTAGTTTTCAGCTGAAGTTTATATAAGCAAGGGTCCCAGAGCCTGTCAGGTGTTTAACCTTACACAGGTGTAGTCTGTTAGGGTACTTAAATAGCTTCATCCAGGTCCCCATCAGATCGCTCCCTGGTATATGTAGAGTGAGTCCTTTAAAATCTGAAAATCTAAAAAAAAAAAATTTCCACGTGGATTTGTCTCTTCTCTTTTGCCACTAAAGTCTTCTCTTATGATGTAGATTGAGAATCAATCAAGCCTTCTCCTCCTTCCATATCCTAATAGCCTATATTCCAGAAATTTTGTCTCTAATGTTAACTGTCAACATATTAAAGGATTTTGTCTTGGATCATGTATAAAACTTATGGCAACTTTCTTTGAACAATCATTGTGTTGACTACACATATTTTTTTTGCTAGAATGTTTATTTGAAAAATAAGTGGTATCTTTTCTCATTAGTTCTCAAAGTGTGGGTCATTGACCACCTCGTTTGGACCCACTGGGCTGCTTGTTAAACATGAAGATTCGTGGACCTTATCCTAAATCGACTGAATCAGGGCTTCTAACGGTGAAGCCTGAGAACTGGTAGTTGACGAGCTCTTCCAGGTGATTCTTATACCCACTAAAATTTAAGAACCACTGCACCTGATGTATAAGTCTTTAAACCCACCATAAGTGGTCATTCCAGCTCTTCATCAGTGAGAAAGGATTCATCCTCTTAAAAGGAAGCCCATTTCATTTCTGAAAAGCTCCCAATCCCAAGCAGGGCTTCCTCGCCTTGAGGAAGCAATCCCTCCTAATGGAAGCCTTGGTGCTTCCCTCCGGAACTGCAGACTAGACTGCATCTGAGGGTCCCCTGCGTGAAGACGCTTCAAATACTAGCTCGTCAGCCTCTCCTCAGCCTCCTCAGTCTTCTCTTTTGGAGGCCAAAGCTCTGCTTTTAACAGGTCTTCCTGTAGACGAGTTCCTCACGCTTCACCAGGCTGGGCGCTCACCTGGGGAGGAGTTTCAGGTATGTCGGTAATGTCTGCTTACAGTGCGGAGCCCAGAATGACACCCATTCTGCGCCCCAGGTGTGCTCTGCCATGGCAGGTGAGAGTGGGACTATCTCCTCCCTGGCGGCAAATACTGTGTTTCTAGAACACAGCCTCGGTGGCACCCACCTTGCTGGCAGCGCGTCCAACCACTGCCTTGCACTCAACTTGCAAGTAGTCTTTTTTACTAATGCTATTGGTTTTCTATCTCTTTCCCTTCCTGCGCATCTTAAGGTTTAAGAATGTGGGCTTTAGGGGGCGCCTGGGTGGCTCAGTTGTTAAGCGTCTGCCTTGGGCTTGGGTCATGGTCCCAGGTCCTGGGATTGAGCCCCAGTTGGGCTTCTGGCTTAGCGGGAGGCCTGCTTCTCCCTCTCCCACTTACCCTGTTGGTGTTCCCTCTCTCACTGTGTCTGTGTCAAATAAATTTTAAAATATTAAAAAAAAAAAAAAAAGAATATGGGCTTTGGAGTCGGACCCGGGCGTGAATTGCAACTTTACGACTCTCTTTCTGTGTAGCCTAGAGCAACCTGCTTACCTCCTGAACTTTCCGTTTCTGATCTGTGAGATGGGAAGGAAAGAGTGACCACCTCTCCTGCCGCACCCGCCCCTCCGCCAAGTTGTTAACAAGATTACAATCAATAACACATGAACACACCTTGTCCAGAGAAAAGGCAATACAGCAAAACTGATGATTTAAAAAAATCAGCTTAGAATCAAGTGTCATGGGATTGAATCCCAGTCCTCCATTTACCAGAATTTAGGGAAGTTTCTCAGTCTCTCTCATCTTCAAAATCTCTTCTGTAAAAAAGGGGGTAAAAAGTGTACCTATAGCCTTGGAATCAGACTTCCAGAGCTGGAATGCTTTGGAGGGTTATGGGAATGAAATACAAAATGCCTAGAATAATACCAACTACTCCGTAAATTCTCTGTAAATGATAGACATTACTACTACTACTATTGTCTTATGAGGCTCTTGTCCAGATTGAATTATAAAATTTTATGAAGTATTTAGCAGAGTGCCTGGCATATCATAAGTCTTCAAAAAGTGGTAACCTTTCTTATAATAAGTTTATATTTATCATCTTATTGTAAGTCTTTTCTAATGCTTTGTGGATTAAATGGGGTATAAAACAATTGTGTATTGCAGTTTTACCTATCATATTCCATTGTGTTAAATTTAGACCATCACTAGAAGGAATCAAGATTATTTGTGACCCAATCTGTCATTCAACACATTCTCATATTGTTTTGACTACCTGTTACCTGTAAATTTGGCAAGAATGTATCCTGCTCAAGTAATAAACAAGTTGAATAGAACAAAGATCAAGCAGGGGCACCTGGGTGGCTCAGTCAATTAAGTGTCTGTTTTCAATTCAGGTCATGATCCTGGGGTCCTGGAATTGAGCTCTGCATGGAGCTTCCTGCTCAGTAAGGAGCCTGCTACTCCTTCATCCTCTGCCCCTCTCCCCGCCAGTGCTTTCTCTCTCTCTCTCTCTCTCTCTCTCTGGAATAAATAAATAAAATCTAAAAAAAAAAGATCAAGCAAAGGGCTTTGACAAAATCCAAATGACTCTAGCACACATTCCAATCTATTCTAGAGAGACCATAATATCAGTATTACTCTTTTGAAATTTTACATATATAGAGAGAGAATGGACTAGAACAGAGAAATAAAAATATTTATTTTAATGTTGTTACAAACTAAGATTTTCAATGTAAGGAAATAAGGATAAAAGTGTAAAATCAAGGAAATTAGGTAAAAATCCTATAATGTTAAATCTAAATGGTAGTATTAATATGAACTTGAGTTTTTTCCCCAGAAATCTGTATTTCAGTTCTGTCCACTGAAAGGTCTAGAATCAATAAGCAATTGAAACAACTCATTTTGTGGTCTCCAAATACCATTTCTCACTTAAAAAAATTCCTTGGAGAAATGGTTCATTCCACTTCTAGTTCAGGTAATATATTAGATGAGCCTGGAATGTATTTTACCAGAAAGCAAGAAAGCTATGCAAAACAAGTGGGTCATGTCAAAAGACGTGAGCCTCCATGAAGAGCTCCCACTGGCCAAAGATAAGTCATTCTGA
This sequence comes from Taxidea taxus jeffersonii, assembly GCA_003697995.1. Lineage (NCBI taxonomy): Eukaryota > Metazoa > Chordata > Mammalia > Carnivora > Mustelidae > Taxidea > Taxidea taxus. Next base: position 145,052 of record ML108808.1, on the reverse strand, counting down.
ACAGTGTAATAGGTACTGAGGTCCTTCAACAAGTTCCCCTCTTCAGGGTCAACACCATCATACCCCAGCTGCTAGAACCCAGATGCTAATGGCTCAAAGCTGCATTTCTCACTGGGGCTTACTCTTGGGAACTACCTCACAGTAAAGATATCCTCCCATTGCCTTCAAGGGGTGGCCTGCAGTGCAGCCTTTGACTGGCTAACGTAGGGATACAAAAACATGGCCCCCTTACAATTCTGAAGAGCCACCCCATCCCCGGAGCTCCCCATAAAATAGACTGAGTCCTCAATTGCAAAGGCATCATTGGTCCACCTGTCCCTCCGTCTAGTCCTTTCTTACTCCCTCATGGGTATATCTCAAGAGGATTCCCTAGTGAACTTACTGCATGCAGTTCCCGATCTCAGAGGTCGTTTCTAAGGAACCCAGTCCAAGACCGTTTGAACCAGGGATATTTTATTTATTTTTTTTAATTTTATTTATTTATTTGACAGAGATCACAAGTAGGCAGATTGGCAGGCAGAGAGAGGAAGGGAAGCAGGCTTCTGCTGAGCAGAGAGCCTGATGCAGGGCTCCATGCAGGCCTCGATCCTAGGACCCTGGGATCATGACCTGAGCCGAAGGCAGAGGCTTTAACCCACTGAGTCACCCAGGTGCCCCCTAGACAAAGGATGTTTTAAGGAAACAGTCTCTAAAATGGATTTTTGGAAATAGATTACTCACTTGCTGGCTGGAATAAAAGCTTCATTGCTAGTGGTAGTAGAATATGGGTAGTGATGGCTCCTGGCAATCTGGGCTGGTATAACTTGAAACTTTCACCAGTGATGGACGGAGACGAAATAGAGATATTGTTATTGGAAATACAGATAGGATTGCGCTGGCTACTGTCATATCTTTGATGGTCAGGAGGTATGAGAAATGATCATCTAAGGACTATGGAAATGGCAGCTGAGCACCTGGGTGTCAAGTAATGGCATGACTTAATGAGGCTAGCTCAGTTCAGTGTATTAAGTATTTAAGTATCTCCTAGATGCCCAAAACATGTAAAAATGAAATTAAGTTGTGACTAGGACTTTAATGACCTTCCGCTTTCACAGTATCTTACTGGTTTCAACTGTCCATGATACATTTCTTACTTTACTCCATTACAAGGGTTTCCAAGCTGCTGTACTTTGGGGTCACCTGAATATCTTTTTTTTTTTTTAATTTTATTTATTTGACAGAAAGAGACACAGCGAAAGAGGGAACACAAGCAGAAGGAGGGGGAGAAGCAGGCTTCCCGCCGAGCAGGGAGCCCGATTCGGGGCTCGATCCCAGGACCCTAGGATCAGGACCTGAGCCAAAGGCAGACACTTAACAACTGAGCCACCCAGGTGCCCCTGAATATCTTTTAAAAATACTGATGCCGGACATAAGTCTACCCCCAGAGATTCTGACTGAAGGAGGATAGAGGGCATTCAGAGCATCGGGACTTTTAAAAGCTTCCTCAAGTGATTTTAATGGGCAGCAAAGATGGAGGAGTATGAAGAGAGAGAGCTCCAAGCCATTAAGGGGATTTCACATTTATCTTACACTCTTGATTGCTTCGTCCTAATGCCTTGAGCTTAGCCAAGATCGTTATCACAGATTCCCATCATTTATCCTCATCTTTTCTAGCTTTTGTAGGGATAACTTTTGCGAAGGTTGTTTTGTTGTTCTTGTTTTTATTTATGTTAGAAGTAAAAAATAATTGGAAATGAGGACAACTAATCATATATTGCTGAAATAAAATTTGTTTGGGAGCTAAAGGCAACATATGCATTAGCATATCCTCAAATTTTTCCTTTTCGAATGGTTAGTGTTTGCATTTATGATACTATAGTGGTGTCAGGTGTTTAATAATTCTTTCATTCGTTCACTTTCCCGGATGACATACTGTTACAGTGCATTTTGAGTTGGTGCAACACATTAGCTGATGAGACTTTGAACCCTCCCTAGCAATATTTTCTGCAACAGGCCCAGGCAGGCCTTGGATGTTATGAATAGAACAATAGACCTCCTTAGAGGTCAGGAAAGAACAAATAGAAGCTAAACATCATGCAAGACTTCCTTCAGTTACTTGTTTGGGTGGTTTTAAACACCTTCGTTAAATCACCTCCTACGCATAATAACAACTAGAACTTCTATTATAATTGAGTTCATTCCACGATTATTTCCTGACCATCTACTTCATGTGAGAGGCTTGTAAGCGCCATGGGATTAAAACATTTTGTTTCAACTTTCCTTTCAAGGGGCTTATAATCTAGAGAAGGAAACCAGTTATGTATCCAAGTGACTATTTGGATGCAGAGTTTTGAGATATGGGATACTCAAAAATCACTCCAAGTTTCCAGTCTCAGTAACAAAGACAATAATGTTTCATTGAAACAACTGCGTTCGGCAGAAGAGCTGAGAGAAAAAAGAACAGTGGCTGGTTCAGATCCAATGTGCAGAGTTTTAGATGACAATTAAACACCCAGGTAGTAACGTTCATTGACAGGACATGAGAATTTAGCAGAAGGTCTAGCCTGGGCCAGCCTAAAACAACCTCATGTTTAAGTGGAATAGAAAAGGGATGCTGAAATTTGAAGACCAACCACCTTCAGCTCAGGTCATGATCCTGGAGTCCCGGAATGGAGCCCCACATCTGGCTTCCTGCTCAGCTGGGAGCCTGCTCCTCCCTCCCCCTCCCCTGCTCCTTCTCTCTATCTCATTAGCTCACTCACTCACTCTCTCTCAAAGAAATTTGAAGACAAAAACAGTTGAAAACATGAGGTTTCTGGCCATTTGGAATGAGGATGAAGAACAGAATGGCAAGGAAGCACATCAAAGATCTATTTTGAGAGAGGCAAACCATAAGAGACTTTAAACTCTAGGAAATAAACTGAGAGCTGCTGGCACAGAGGTTGGGGGGATGGGGTAACTGGATGATGGGCACGAAGGGGTCACGTGATGTAAGGAGCACTGGGTGTTGCATGTCACTGACGGATCACTGAAGTCTACCTCGGAAACTAGTAATACACTCTATGTTAAGAGAATTGAATTTAAATTAAAAATGCAAAGTAAGTAAATAAAATCTCTTTAAAAAAGGCATATTTTACCTTCTTATTAAACCTGTAACAGAGAATCAAATGGTAGAAAACATAAAAAGGACCGAAATGATCTTGCACAAGTTAATAGTTTCCCAAATTACATTTCTTCCTTTCGGCATGAGGGACTTCAGCTCCATCACTAAGGCACCTTCAAGCCCCAGGGTTGGTGAATAATGGAATAATGGTAAACCTTGGAAATCTGCTTCTACATTTGTCTCCTTGATCTTAGCAAAACTTCAGCATAAAATTGAAAATACTTATTCATTTAATAATTTTTAAAAATTTTAAAATATACATTGAACATTATATTCACGGGATATTTTTACATATACTAGAGATTATTATTTTTTTTAGAAGTTGATCCTCTCAAGCAGGATCCAACACAAACAGTGCATCTTGGGGCAATGTATTTTATAACACTCCCTCTGAGTTAAACTTGACAGCTTTTGCTCAATTGTCTTTTTTTTTAATGATTCTTCCCACTATAACATCTGATGCTCAGTGAACATTCACTTGAATAAATCAATTCAGTGGTGCGTACTATTTCTTTTGATTCTCCATTTTTTTTTCCTTTCATTTCAGAGGTAAAGTTCAGTGGTTCATCAGTGTCATGTAACATCCAATGCTCATTTTACCACGTGCCCTCCTTGGCACCCTTCACCCAGTTACTGCCTCCCCCCCAGGATTTTATTTATTTCCTATGATTATCTCCTCAGTTTATTTCCTATGATTAAGAGCCTCTTATGGTTTGTCTCCCTCTCTGATTTCATCTGGTTTTATTTTTCCTTCCCTTCCCCTATGTTCATCTGATTTGTTTCTTAAATTCCACGTATGAGTGAGATCATATGATAATTGACTGTCTTATTTCATTTAGCAGAATACCCTCTAGTTCCCTCCACATCATGGCAAATGGTAAGATTTCATTTTTTTTTAAGATTTTATTTATTTGACAGAGCGAGACACAGCAAGAGAGGGAACACAAGCAGGAGGAGTGGGAGAGAGTGAAGCAGGCTTCCCGCTGAACGGGAAGCCAATGGGGAACTCGATCCCAGGACCCTGAGATCATGACATGACCCAGAGGCAGATGCTTAATGACTGAGATACCCAGGCGCCCCAGTAAGATTTCATTTTTGATGGCTGAGTAATATTTCACAATTATATATACCACACCTTCTTTATCCATTCACCTGGCTATTGTGGACATTGCTGCTATTAACATTGGGGTGTAGGTGTCCCTTTGAATCACTGTTTGTATCCTTTGGATAAATACCTCATAATGCAAATGCTGGGTCATAGGGTACCTCTATTTTTAACTTTTTGAGGAATCTCCATATTGTTTTCCAGAGTGGCTGTACCAGCTTGCATTTCCACCAACAGTGTAAGACTCTCCCCTGCATATACATTTCACTGGATTTTTGATGTGATAGCCAGTCTTACCATCAGACCTATTTGATTTCCTTAGCATCCCTTCCTTAAGTTGCAAATTACATCCATTTACAAAAGCACATAGTTGTTAATGAGGAAAAAAATACAGATGTTGTAGCAAAAATCCCACTTCTGACAGAAAGCGCATTTTTTAAATAACTGCAAGAAAGCACCATTTTATAAAGCGATGAACTATTCTACAAAGAACTCTTCAGTCCCATTATGTTCAAATCACACATTAAGGAAGTTACACTCATTGTTAAAACAAAATTGCATATGCTAAAATGTTACCTGATCAAATTCTACAGTTATGCGATATTAATTTGAACCCAAAAGAAATTAAGTTTCGAGTTGCCTAATCTATTAAGCGAAACATTTACTGATAAACTAAATGAATCAAACTATATGATGCTTTTTTTTTGATACTTCTTTTTTATAAAGTTACCATACAAGTGTATTTACCACAAGCCTTTTTCCTATTTGTATTTTCTGTGTGTATTATTGAGCAATCATAATATAAGTGGCATTGTGCTACAAGGACCATATATATATAATATAGTCAATGTAGTCATATATATATGAAATGCATCAAGTTGGAAACCAAGATAGTCCACTGCAAACAATTCAGGATGTAAGCCAGTGTATATATAGTGCTCTGTACTAATATAATAAATGTGTGTTACATACCTCAGTATTCTCTACTATTATAAAATGCTAATTTCAAAAATGCAATTAGAGCACTGAAGAATAAAATTCTCTAATTTTATACTAATGGAAGTACTAATGGAAGGAACTAATTACAGGTGAATATATTAAGTGCAGAAGGAATTAGAGAAGGAAAAGCTCAAGATGAGACTCCAGGCTCCAAGGAAGATTGCATCCAGGAAGTAGGAATGAAGCTTGAGATTTAAACAAGCTACAGATGAGCTAAGAGGGAAAGACCGTATGAACTTGATAAAATGTTTGAACTTGATGAAATCCTTGGTATGTGCTCTAGGGATATAGAGGAAATAAAAATAACAAATCAGAATTATGTGATTCTTTTTAGAGTTATATAATTCTTTAAAACTAAAGAATATAAACCCCACCTAGAGAAAAGGCTTAAGTGCAAAATGGGGAGAATAGAAATAAAAACAAGAATAAGTAGACTTAAAAGAATGGCATAAAGTATTTTCATGCTGATGAATGTATTAACAAGATAATCAGTCAATTTCCTGCTTTTGGCTTCGTATAGTTACAGAACACATTCTAGAGCCCTTAAGAACAGACTTTCTTCAACTGTGTACTCTGATGACCTGAAATTACCTCTAAAAACCTGAAAAATCTACATGAGGCTTTTTGGAGAGGGGACGGGGCTAACCAGTGGTGGGAAGCAGCCAGAAAAGTTCATCAGTTTCCTTATAGTCCAGAGAAGTGCATGGACCCCTCTGCCTCCATGGATAAAGCCCTGAGGCAAACATTCTGGAAGAGCAAGTGCAGTCATCTGCTGTCCACTGATCAAACCTCATAATGTGGTGGTCAGGCAGCTGTTTCCCTTGAATTCACATGTGTATACAACCCCGTTTACAACAGCTTGGCTTCCCTGGGAGTCCTCTCTCCTACTTCTTGTGGGCTCAAGATCTACTTCTTCCTGCCAGCCTTTACAGAGTACACAGATACAATCAAAGCTGGTCCCGAGCCTTCTGCTTTCATCACTGTTTTCTATTCAAGAACCCCCACCCCACCCTGCTACTGGTCCCCGCTCTGTCCTAGGTGGACCAAGTAGATGTTGGATGTTTATTCATCCTCAGACTTCAATGGCTACCACTTTAGGAAATGACTAAATCTCTCCTTTCAAGGGTTGCAGCCCCCAACATCCAACTCCACCAATGTCCTTTGATCACCTAAACTAAGCCTGCCTGAATGTAAATGCATCATAATTAGCCTCTGACTAGGTTTGCCTCCCAGGGTCTCGGTTTGTCGTTGGAACCTGGAGGTTCATCTTGTTGTCTCTTCGCTTTAATCAGTCACCAGGTCCTATGCCATCTCCTTCCTAAAGTCTCTCCTGTTCATACCATTTCTCTACATCACTTCATACGTAGGTCCGTAAAATCATTGCTCAAATGGACACTGAGTCTCCCCTCTCTCCCTCTTCTAACCCATGCCTCTTTATTAATTTCCACAGAACAACATATCATGTAAGTCATGGGCCCCCACAGTCAGGAGAATGAGATTAAAACCCCAGGGCCTGACATCTATGTTCCTCCATGATCTATCTCCTATATACCTACCTCTCTAATCTTATTTCCCTAAGCAGGGACATACTCATAGCTCTCCCAAATGATTAGGTATGTTATGGTCTCCATGAACTGGCTGGTATCTTTCCTTCACAAGTTGCTCATTCTACCAAGAACATCCCCATCTTCTCCTCTTATCTGTGTCCTACTTCTCCTTGTAGACCCAGCTTGACCCCACATTTTCCATATAGCCTTTTCTGTGTCCCTACCTTTGGTGATTTGCTTTTTCTTTTTTCCTAAATAGTAGCAATAATGAAGCTTACATAAACTGTGCAGCCACTATAAAAAGCAGTATGGGGGCACCTGGGTGGCTCAGTTGGTTAAGCGGCTGCCTTCAGCTGGAGTCATGATCCCAGGGTTTTGGGATTGAGCCCCACATCAGGCTCCCTGCTCAGCGGGGAGTCTGCTTCTCCCTCTCCCTCTGCTGCTCTGCCTACTTGTACTCTCTATCTCTGTCAAATAAATAAATAAAATCTTAAAAAAAAACAGTATGGAGATTCCTCCAAAGCATAAAAATTAAAATATCATATGATGCAATCATTCTAATTCTGGGTATTTATCTGAAGAAAACAAAAACACTAATTTGAAGAGATACATGCACCCTGATATTTATTGCAGCATTATTTACAATAGCCAAGTTACAGAAGCAACCCAAGTGCCCATCAATAGATGGATAAATAAAAAAGATGTGGTGTATATATAGATACATAATGGAATATTACTTGGCCATAAAAAAGAAGGAAATCTTATAATTCATCTCAATAGGGATGGACCTAGAGGGATTATGCTAAGTGTAGTAAGTCCAACAAAGGAAATACCATCTTATTTCAATTATATATGGAATCTAAAAAATGAAACAAACAACAAAGAGATTCATACATACAGAGAACAAGCTGGTGGTTGCCGGAAGGGAGAAGGGTGGGGAAATGGGCAAAATAGGTAAAGGGGATTAAGAGGTACAAATTTCCAGTTATAAAATAAGTCAGAGGGATGAAAAAATATGTTTTATTCCCTAAATATAGGGAAAATATTCAATAATACTGTGCTAACTTGGTATGGCAGTACATGATAGCTACATTTGAAGTATTTCATAATGTATGTATAATTGTCAAATCACTATGTTGTACACCTGAAACTACTACTATATGTCAACTATCTTTTAAGATTTTACTTATTTATTTACTTACTTATTTGAGAGAGAGACCAAGCATGAGCAGGGGGGAAGAGCAGATTCCCTGCTGAGTAGGGAGCCACATGGGGCTCAATCCCAAGACGGTGAGATCATGATTTAAGCCAAAGGCAGACAGACACTTAATGACTAAGCCACCCAGGTGCCCTGTATATGTCAATTATCTTTAATTAAAAATTTAAAAAGTAAAAATTAAAAACTAATTTTGAAACAATAATGAAGCTTACATGAGTATTCAGAAGTCTTGAAGTATCTATTAATCTAACAATCTTGCTATTTAATGTAATTATATAATATAAATATATAAATAACATATTAGTTATATATTAATATTGATATAATTACTAAACTATAGCTATTTTTTAAGGATTTTATTTATTTATTTGACAGATCACAAATAGGCAGAGAGGCAGGCAGAGAGAGAGGAGGAAGCAGGCTCCCTGCTGAGCAGAGAGCCCGATGCGGGGCTCGATCCCAGGACCCTGAGATCATGACCTGAGCCAAAGGCAGAGGCTTTAACCCACTGAGCCACCCAGGCACCACTAAACTATAGCTATTTTAATTATCTGTGCATACAAATTGTCCCTCTCTCCAATTAGACCATAAATCCCTAGACTGTGTTCTCTCAAGATGGTAAGTAAGCAACAGGTTTGCTCCTACTGCTGAAGCCTTAAGAGCTCAAGCAACTTTAATTATAAAGCCTATTTTTTAGATTGTTTCTGATTTACTGAAAGATAATTTAACATTTTCATACTGAAAACAACAGTATTGATTAATTAATAACTACAAGAAGCTAATGAAGAATCTGGTATACTCGTGCTAATAAGAGCACAATGGAATGGAATTTGAAGAATGAAATTATAAAAATTCCTGACAGTTCATTATAGCTAGAAAGTCTCCTCTCATAATTGAACAGATTCATTGATTTTTAACTCTTAAAAAGGCATTAAGTTGACTTCAGTCTAGTCTTGTTTCAACATATAAACTAGTTCCTAAATATGGTATCATGAATGTTAATAAGGTAGTCTGAAGTTTATTGATCTATATAAAAATCAAGACATGGTTTTCTATTTTCTAAGAGAAAATATGCATGTAGAAAATAGGTTTTAAAAGAAGTTTCTATGGGCACCTGGGTGTCTCAGTCATTAAGGATCTACCTTGGGCTTGGGTCCTGATCCCAGGATCTTGGGATGGAGCCCTGCATTGGGATCCCTGCTCAGCAGGAAGCCTGCTTCTCCCTCTCCCACTCCCTCTGCTTGTGTTCTCTCTCGCACTGTGTCTCTCTCTGTCAAAGAAATAAATAAAATCTTTAAAAATATATATCTAAAAAGAAGCTGCTAAAATCCAGTAATTTCTAATCAGTCTGATTCTTCACTTCTTCCTCTGGAACAACATCCTCCAGAAGCTATGGAAGATAGAAAATGTTCAGATGGTGTGTCCGTGTGTGTTAAAAGAAGAGAGTAAGTTTGTCTCCATCTTTTGTAATTCCCAATCCCCATCACTCTAGTGTTTTTTCAAGGAGTGGTAACTTTAACCAATACAAATTCTCCAAAGCTAAGGCAGAACATATATGTGTTCTATACTCTTCTGGGTTTGTTCCTAATCATCAACCTCATCTCCTCTCCTTGGCACTCCTTCCCAACACCCGAATCACCAAAAGCCCAGAAATTCAATAAAACAGTAAATAGTCTCTCTGTAAGTTACCTTCCTGGTTTTGTCTAAAACAAATGCAATCTTCTGTTTGGTCATTTAAAACACCACAAGCATTCTTACTTAGATTAAATCATGGGTCTCCCTGGTCTCCAGGCATGCCTAGACATGAACCATAAAGGGAATGAGATCCTTGGAGTTTCTGTAGTAACTACAGGCCAAATCAACAGCAACCCTAAGAACAAGCATTCTTTTAAAACACACACACACACACACACACACACACACACACAGGACAAGGCCACACACAAATTTTTTTCTTGTTATTTTACTTTTTTTAACTAAAAAAAGCACCTAAGGTCATTTTTTTTTTTAACTAAAAGTAAAAATTTTTTTTTGCATGACCTGCAAAATAGACTGCATTTTAAAAAAATCAATTTCTGGAGGCAATGCATCTTGATGACTTTTACACACATTGTCTTTTTTTTTTTTTTACATTGTCTTTATTTTTTAAATTATCTTTGAAGAAAATCTTTAAAAATATAAATTTCAAGGCATCTACTGCAACCATGACCTTGGAAGGCAGCAATCCAGCCCGGGTAAGAAATGTTAAGATGCAACTAATAATAATAAAACATCAATCAGAAGAGGCATTTAATATTGTATTGGATAAAGTGACTAACAAATTGAAAAAATAGGATTGTTTTTGTAATTATGTCCTAACCAAAACTTGTAAGTCTGCCTATGGCTAATGGAATGGAAGCTATTTCACTCCTGCATTTATGTATGTATGTATGTAGCTATAAGATACAAAATTGGTTCAATAGTTACCTCTAGAGAGCTCTCAGGTTACTTAGCTCTGAATCCAGCATATTGCCTGGTATGGCTTGGTATTCTGTACGTGTTAAAGAAGTGTGAGGGATTTCTGTGGTGTGTTCTCTAACACTGTGCTTCTCCCAAAGATAAGATGAATACAAAAATATAGTTAGAAATGACCCATCTTTTGCAATTTAACTTTGTAAGTTCATCTTGAGAATTAATGTTTTCTGTACTGTACATTTAATACTTCAATGTCTTACTCTTCACTTTGGTGTTCTCAGAACACATGCAAGTGGCAAAAAAAAAGTGCTCTCTTTCATCGTGAAAGATAATGCTGTAACTCGAACTCATCCTTGAGAAGTTCTGGTGGTTTGATAATGTTGAGTTTGGAATTTGTTTTGAATGATCTAGATTACTGGCCCATAAGTCATGCTACCAGTGGCATCTATGAAACCATTTCTGGGTTTAGGGAATCAATCTCTAACTGAGAAATTTTCCTCTGGGGAAAATAATTTAGAACAAAGCTCTTGGGGGTCAATAGTGAGTGATCTATACCAGACAAGACAGGAGGGCTACTTCCAACTAATTTCCACAAAGTGTGGAATTAGAATATTCTTTATCCTCTCCTGACACATTCCCTGAAGGAAAAGAGGGGAAGGAGTAACTCAAGGAAAGAAGTATTAGTAGAGGTCTCCTAGAAATTCTTTGGAACTGTCCCCTTTTGTCCAATCTAGTCCAAATACACATAAATACATCTACATCATCAGATGTGGAATTGTGAGAAGAAGAAAATGTAACTGGTCACAAGACATTGTTTCTTTGGTCTCCCCAACCCTCACCCTGAATACCCCAATTTAGTCTTGCTTGGAAGGACCTACTGGAGCTCCTGGTCCTCGGTGGAGCTTCCCTGACAATAACAGTCCTCATTGACGCCTCAACCCCCCCCCTTCTGTTTCTCCCCAGTTTAACAATTTATTATATACTGTCTTGAGTGGTAGGTAGTGTGTGTTCACATTGTGTTACCACCTAGATTATACATATGGAGGGTGGAATGAATGACCTTAGGTGCTGAACATATAGCAGGTATTTAAAGAAGTGTGTGAGGACCAAGCTTTGATCTAACTCAGGAGCTGGCCCACTCACTATTTGATGAGAAGAGCCACCCCTCCACCTCACTGCACGGCCCTCCAAGAGTGTAAGGGAAACCCAAGGGGAAGGTGAGAGTGCAGATGGGACTCTCCAAGACAGTCGTCCCACATACCAGAGGCCACCCAGGCCTATCTCCGTTTGGAAAATGAGAGCCTACAATTTGGTATCAGACCAAGCTGTTTCCCCTGACCAAGATGGGCATGAAAACTGGGTGGGCGTGTGGGGCCTTCTTGGGGAGGGGGAGGGGGTAAGGAGCGCTTTGTCCCTCCTGCCCTATAAGGAAGAGAAACTTCTCCATGTCTCCAGGGCCTCTTCCCCGCAGATACCCGCCCTCGGGCCCCTGCCCCTGGCTTCCTCCCCTCCCCCACCCCGCCCCGCCCCTCCTTCACCCCACCCCACCTCGTGCGCGCCCCGCCCCCTCCGCCACGGGGTTCCAAGGGCGGTTGGCCAGCCACGGTCACTCGGCCACTCGGAGCTGCTCGGCGCTGCTCGGCGCTGCTCGGCGCACGGGGTTGAGAGAGCCGGCTTTCGGGTTTGGGCTGGGGACTGAAGAGAACTTTTCTGGGGCGGAAAGGACGTGGGAGTGAGAAGGGAACCCGACCCGAGAAAGCGTAGAGGGAAGGACCCGAGAAGGGAACCTGCGGGGGCGGCCCTGGGAGGCACGGGAGACCGGCGCGGGGACGACGGCGCCTGGGATGAACCCGGGAACACCTGGAGTTGGGGGTACGCGGCCCGGGGTGCAGGTCCCCTATGAGCGCTGCCGGCTGGCCTTGCCACGCCAAGTGTGCGCTAGGGTCCGGCAGGGGCCAGCTCAGCCCGCGGGCCGAGCGAGGGTGCCGGCTGGGCCCGGGGCGTCCCCCAGGAGCCCCGCGCCCACGTCCTCGCACCCAGGCATCGTCGGGCATCGCCTGGGGAGAGACGGGGCCCGGAGCCCGCGGTCCCCCAGCTGGGGGCCATGGCGTTGGCGCCGCCGACCGCCCGGGAGCTGCAGCCTGCGGGCGCCCGGTGCTCGGTTTGTAGGCAGTGTAATTAGCTGATTGTACTCTGGTGCTTACAATCACTAACTCCACTGCCATCAAAACAAGGCACAGCATCACCCGCCGCCCCGCGGGCCTGAGGACGGCACCCGCGGCAGCAAACGGCCAACCCTAGCGGGCGCTGGGACAAAACCACTTTTCCACATCTAATGCGTCAGCGTCTGCTGGCCGCTGTGCTGCGCGCCGGGCACGTTGTGAACCTGCGAGGACGCTCCGGCCAACTAGCCCGACGGCTGCTGCTAGGTGCGGTTAAACGGTCAGCTGCCTGGGGAGTAAGCAGGACCGGGCAACCCGCCTGCAAGGAGAGCGACAAGTGTAACGTTTAATGGCTTTAATTGTGAGCTGTAATGACAACTCAGACTTCGGGGAGGAGTCCCCTAGGTAACATTTAATGCTGTACAGTGATTCATTGTGCCTTTTTCATTATTTAGTAAGGTATTGGCCAACCCACCAACTAAAGGGAGCTACAGTTGAACCATGAACCAGTAAGGTTTGTCAATCACAACGAATGGGCACCAACTGGGGACTGCAGTGCGTGATGAAAGTCAACCTTTTTTTTCTGTGAGTCTAGTTACTAGGCAGTGTAGTTAGCTGATTGCTAATAGTACCAATCACTAACCACACGGCCAAGTAAAAAGATTTGGGAATCATCCAAATGAGCTGTCTGTGCACATCATTGTGTTGGGGGAGTGTGGGGTTTGGAAATGCTCTAATATTACCCATTGCCCACCAGCAGGAAAAAAAATCAGTAGCAGCTAAATACACAATGTATAATTTATATGTCTTTATAACTTACCAATTTCCTTCAGGCTCTTAACCAAAAAAATTTTTTTTAGATATATTGTGAAATAGGATTTTTTCCTTCACTGATCTATGTCATTGTATAGACTTTTGATTATCCATGTTTGAACTGTGAGACTGTATTAATATTTTGAAAGAATAAAGTGCCATAAGGTCATAAATTGTGGTTACTAACCTTTCCTGAGTTGGCTTTCTGATGTCCATCTCCATTCTTGCCACAGTAATTACAATTTTGCTATGGCTGGAGTGGTTAGAGTGTTCCTAGATTAACGAGATTAACTTTCCTGGGAGCAGAAAAGTTATTCACTCATACTTAATATTTCTATAAGAATACCTTAACATTTTTCATAGTTTCTTTTTCAGGGAGGGACTGAGTCCACACATCAGATACAGTCCTTTTAAGTGCCCATTTAGAACTGTTGCAGTGCAAGTAGCTTTTAGTGGGACAGATTAGTAAATGCACTTACAATCTAAATCCAGCCTCTTCCATGAGATTGCTCTTAAAGGGGGGAATATACAACAAAAAGTTTATCCACAGGTACTTCTCGGCCAGTTCAGCGCCCTGGCTCCCATAGGTTAGGATGTTAGCTGCCCTGTTGAATTCTCCAATCACTGTCCACATAGGGCGTATGGAGCTGTGACAGTCTGGTGTGGAAGGAAAAGTGGGTTGGGGTGATAGGACTAAGAGTTGAAAAGCTTTATTTAGATATATGTTTTGGGGGGTAAGGAAGCCGGGTGGGGGGTGGGGAGAGGGTTGAAGGCTGACTGAGGTGCTGTGAGCTCAAGTGCCCCCCTACTAACTCCCAACAGGACAAGAACCACCCCAAACCTGATGTTTTGACTCTTCCTGTCTTGTCGCCGAGGCTTGGATGGGTCCTGCAGCCTGTGAGACCGCAGAAGGAAGCTTCAGATAGCCCACCGGCACGCGCTGGACCCCAGCATCTCTCCAGGATTGGAAGGGCTTCTGGCGGTGGTGATTGCCAACGGGACGGTTCTCTGCAGGGTGGGGCTGGGAGAAGAGCGAGGGAACTCAGAGAAGCGTCTGGAGTTGCCATGGAAACGAGGGCCGGTGGAAGGCTTCCCAGCCACCGGGAGTCCCTTGAAATTTGCCCCCAGGGACTACTGGTGTTCACCGGATCTTCGGAACATGACTCCACCTTGGCCAAACAGTTCTGGATCTCAGCGTCCCTGTATCCTCCTAACGAGTCTCAGCTGGTGCTGCCCAGAGGTAGCAGTCAGCGCCTGCCGGTGGCCAGACCCTCTAGGCGCCCTCCACCGGGTGAGTAGCTGCCTCAGGCCGCTGGTTCCTGCCTCCATCAGCGATAACCAACCTCTGGAAGATACCAGAGCTGCTCCAACAAGTAACTGCTGAGCCTACTTATGAAATAGGAATCTTTCATTCCAAATACTTAACCTATACAAGCAGTTTTTTTTTTTTAATTTTTCAATGGGAATATAATTTGAGTTGTAAATATTGGCCAGCCTCATTTAAAAAAAAAATAGCAGGGGCGCCTGGGTGGCTCAGTGGGTTAAAGCTGCTGCCTTCGGCTCAGGTCATGATCCCAGGGTCCTGGGATCTAGCCCCACATGGGGCTCTCTGCTCTGCGGACAGCCTGCTTTCTCCTCTCTCTCTGCCTGCCTCTCTGCCTACTTGTGATCTCTGTCCATCAAATAAATAAATAAAATCTTTAAAAAAAATAGCATACTGGATTAGATTCTGGAATATCTTTTTGTTTTACTTTTTTTTAAATTTAAACATATAATGTAACAGGAGGGAGACAAACTACAAGCAGTTTTTTTAAAAAAAAATTCTTAGCAGTTCTTCTACTCGAAAAGCATCAGTGGTGTACTTGTTCCATCTGAAAGCACATCTGAAAGTAACCCTTAGGTTATGGCATCTGTTTGGCTAAACAGCTAGAGAAGCATCTAGGGGAAATGGTATATGTTGACTGAAAGGATGTTAAGGGTGGTGGTTTACATAATCAAGTTCAAGCATGGAAGCCTCAGAGAAAGTTGAAAGCAGAATCAATATTAGGAACCAAGTTCCCAAACCTGTAAAACCTTAGTAACCCAAAGATACAGAAACTGTTATTATGCAATTTTTATAGGTATAGAAGGCTCAAATAACTCCCCTTTTTTAGAAAGCTTAAATATCTTTAATCCTATGGTCTTTCCAATAGTTTCTTCACTTCCCTTTTGTATTTTTTTAAAAGAAAATTTACTTCCAGCCTTTTAGCCTTGAGGAAAACAGTAAGTACCCAGTCTTATGCATTTCAACATTTGATTCCTAGATCCTTCAGAAAATAGGTAATAAGTATAAGGAGTCATCTTTTTTAAAATTTCTTATTTTATTTATTTGATAGAGAGCACAAGTAGGCAGAGAGGCAGGCAGAGAGAGAAGGGGGAAGCCCGATCCCTTCTGAGCAGAGAGAGCCGATGCGGGGCTCGATCATGCGGAGCTCGATCCCAGAACCCTGGGATCAGGGCCCGAGCTGAAGGTAGAGGCTTTAACCCACTGAGCCACCCAGGCGCCCCATAAGGAGTCATCTTTACACGTTGGTATAACTTTCTGAATTGCATACCAAAACCCTATCTCAGAGACCATCCTACTTATCCAGAGGCAAATGTTGAAATTCCCCTAACATGTTGAATAGAAATGTAGAAATTGGAAACTCTTTTACTGCAAATATGTTCTCTCCAGGGACCTCTTCTTGTCTCTCGACTCAGGCTTACTCGTCTTCTAAAGAGATTAGAGGTTCCCTTTGGCCACACCTAATTACTTCAGTCTCCAATTATTTAAGAATCCGGTTTGTAAAATTTCAGGACAGTACATATTTGTGTTTCCCTTCCTACTCTGTTACCTTTTTAACATTTTATCCAAGTTTATATCAACATTATTATAACATCATGACAATATTATTTCAGATTGAAATTCATTTAATTTCTTTTAGAGACTATAGATGTCACTGCTGAAACCAGAAAGACTGAGGAATCTGAGGAGAAAAAAAAGTATCTCCGAAAGGTAGGTCAATATTTCAGAAGGTAATCTGATTTTCAATAGAAATTCATCATTATTTTCTAAATAATCCCAGTTATTCTTTTTAAACACATATATGTAAAATATTTCTACTTCTGGCATATCAGCTTGAGCAGTTAGAGAACTTTTATTAGAATTTTAATTGAGTGTTAAAAAAATTGTATTAAATTTTGGCTATTCTCACCCCAAGGATACACAGGAATAAGAGAATCAGAGGGAAATGGAGGGAAATGAATTCACACACCTTCCATCCAGTAAATCCCCAAACCATATACAGCGTTCTAAGAACATTGTAATAACTGGAAAAATCAAAAAGACTGACCATCTTATTAGGTCAAAATTAAAAGATCAGAGGAATGAGCCTGTCACCTAGAACCTTTTTGACAAAAGGCTGAAATTCAACAAATTAGCATCATCAAATCAACCGAACACATCTCTTTTTGGCAATAGTCCTTGTTTGCTTTTCATGACATAGACACAGACTTAACTCTGCAGTTCATCCAGTGATTTATAGGAACACTTTGTTTGGTTAATGGGTAAGTTCCATCCTGTAACTGTTCTTGTACTATAAAAGCAAAGATAGAAGCTTCAGTTGGGCCTAATGTCTTTAATCATTGGATATTCTGGCAAACTCCGAAAGACTTATCGGGAATTCTACATAGATTACGGAACAATGCATTTGTGTTTGCCGATCACATTAATTCACTTTACAGACTATTGGTGATTCCTCCAAACAAATGAAGTAATTATAAATAGCATTTGCTTCATTCTTGAGGATATTGGGAACTATGTATTTGTACTGGGACTTAATGGGTAGGATAGAAACTAATTTTTAGTGATGTAAAAATCATTCCATTTTTGGAAAAGATTAGAAATAAAAAACTAAAGATACACTATTGTCAATTCTTATCATGTTTTGTCAAACAATTAAGATGATGTGAGTTACAAGTGGCTGTTCTGCTAATGGGCTATTAGAACTGGCTTCCTTGCCCCGGGTTCTTCTATATTAATGACTTAATTCTATAGATATTGATTGAGAAGTACCGAGTACCAAGTACCATACTAGATGCTGGGAATGCAAAGGTAACATGCGGTCCTTGATCTCGAGGAGTTTATAGTTTGGTGGGAGAGATAGTCAATTGAAGTCAAGAATTATGATACTTTATTACGACAGATGTATATGGTCACACTACTATGGAAACACATTGAAGAGCATCAAAATGAAACTTGAGGAATCAAGAAATCTTCCCAAAGGAGCTGAGTTTCAAAGAATATATTGAGTTGACTATGTAAAAGAAGTAAAGACTATGCAAAGCAGTCCCCCACAGTGCACAAGTTAGCTTCCAAAAACCCAAGTCCAGTTATGCTTCTCTCCTTCTGTATTAGGGTGCTTGGGTTGCAGTTATGAAATACCACAGCCTGGTTAGCATGAACAACAGAATTTTATCTTGTCCCAGTTCTGAGT
Source organism: Taxidea taxus jeffersonii (assembly GCA_003697995.1). Lineage (NCBI taxonomy): Eukaryota > Metazoa > Chordata > Mammalia > Carnivora > Mustelidae > Taxidea > Taxidea taxus. Next base: position 127,097 of record ML108808.1, on the reverse strand, counting down.
GCTGAGAGTCTGCGATCACGATGCCATCATAGCTGGTTTCTGATGAAACCTCTCTTCCTAGCCTGTTGATGGCCAGCTTCTCGCTGGGTCTTCACATGGCGCAGGGAGAAAACTCTGGTGTCTCTTCCTCCTCTTATGAGGACACTAGTCCTATCATATTAGAGCCCCCCACCCTTATGACCTCATTTAACCCTAGTTACCCCCCTAAAGGCCCTATCTCAGAATACAGTTACACATGGAGTTAGGGCTTTAACATAGGAATGGCAGCGTGGGGGGTGGGGGGCAATTCCGTCTGTCCATCTACTTTCATCTTCCCCCTGGCTCTCCAGTTCTACAGGATCAAGACCAAACCCTCCAGCATGGTATTTAAGTTCCTTTCCAATCTGACCGCAAGCGGCTGATTTCTCCTGCCACCCTTCCCCCACCCCAGCATAGCCCAGTCTGTTCCACTGGTTCTCAACCACTAGGCGAGGGCACGCTGGATCCTCCCTCTATGTGCTGTTGAAGTGATGAGTGGGTTAAATAGTCTTTGCTGAACCTCAATATACACATTATTCTGTGATATCTGCCAAACTGTACATTAAGTCCAGTGGGTCCTGCAATGCAGTAAAGAAGATTGTTTCTTGAGAGTAGAGGAAGCCCAGCAAAGGAGCAAGCCAGCAGGAAAGAATTAGAATATTGCTGAAGGAGTGCCTTGTGAGTACGGAGGAGAGCTCAGTCAGTACTACATAGCAGAGTGCTGTTCAGACATGCCATGGTACAAAATGCAGTAACTGAACACTGCTAGAGATACCCTCATATTACTGTGATGTAGAATTCGCAGCAGCCCATTTAGTGAATGTAAACCTTGTGCTATAAACTCACCTAAGCACTTTACATATATATCAATTCATTTTCTCCTTAAAATAGCCTCCTGTTGATTCTCCCCACTTAATCAAACCAGACTCAAATGATTCTCCAATTCCCACGAGTGGCAAGTGGCAGAGTGGAGATTCAAAGCCTCTATTCTAACTCCAAAGCCCATGAGGCTCATTGTACTATAATGATTGCTGGCTGTGGCACTGTTCAGGTCTGCTGCCAAATAACCTAAAATTCAAAACTGTAGTACGAATAAGACAAGTACGAGAAACTGTTTCCAGCCGTGTGAGACCTTAGCTGTTTCCTCAACCTGCAATGCGCTTGCGTGTCTGTACCTAAAATGCTCGTCCGCATTTGTCTTCAAGGCCCAGCTCCAGTGCCAACTTCTCTGGGCCAGGAGAGGCAACCTGGAGGCTAGCAGAATGAGCAGCTTCCTCCTGCCTGCTCCCCCCAGTAGGTCACCTCCGTCTCCCTCATTGGGGTCATCCCTGTCTCTGGCCTGTGTTATGGGCCACTGTGCATGTTTCCGGCTTTCCTGCCAGATGAGACACTATGGGGTAGTGGGCTACGGAGACAAAGTGAGTCTGGAGGTCTTAACTCTGCCACTTACTATTTGCATGACCTCGAACAACCTCCCTAACTGTGAGGCTCAGCTTCCGCAGACATGAAAGGAGGAATGGAAAAAAAGACTTGACAGAGTTGACTAAATTACACGCACCCCCTGGCCACAGTTTGCCTTCAACAAATGGAAATTCTCTTCTCCTCTAGGAGGTTGGAGATCATTTCTTATTGCTTAAGCCCAGTGCCTTTCTGGTTATTGGAACTCAGTACGTATTTGTGGATTGAATAAATAAATACATAATTGAATGAATCAATGAGCAAACATATGCTCTATACAATGATATTTTCATTTTGCTTTGCCTTTCCTACATGTATCCATCTGGCACATTTTTCTAGGTTGATAATTTTTGCAAGAATTCTCCTCGGAGCTAATCTGTTTGCAAGTCTGCTTGAGGAACATGTTAGCCCATCACCTCTCTTCTCAGTTTTGCTTTTGTCTCATGGGTCTCTATGTGCCGGGAGGAACTCTGTGACTTTGTTATGAAAACATAGAGTCTGTATTTGGATACCTACTGTTTTTCTAGGTCTGTAGCACTCTATCTGCCCTGCTGCCCTCACCATTCTAGAATTTTTAGCTTGATGGCAGAAAATAAGTGGCGGTGGAAGGTTCTTTTAGCTAATAAAAAATTTAGAATGCTCTATTCAATTTCGGAGAATCTTCTACATATTTTGTACATAGACATTGATAAGTAAATACTTAGAATTGTTTTCATCTTAAAATGGGAAAAAGTATTTCCCATCAATTCTCCTAAAGGTTTTTCTTTTACTTTTTCGTAAAACTAACAAAAAATCTAAAAATTTATTTCCATGTATCTTAGAAGTATCTTCATAAAAGCTTTTTCTTCCAATTGATATTGATTTTTTTGGTTGTTGAACTTTTTAGGGCTGTAATGTTATCCTCCATTTTGGAATATATTCCAGGTATACACTGTAAATGCTTTTGGTTAGTGGACAAAATGCTATTAATCACAACTACTATTTCTTTGATGGATATCCATGGCAGAAAATCAAAAACAGTTGAGTCTGTCAAGATTAAATGGCTTACTCTGTCCATAAAGGAAACCTTATAGCACTATTATTCTTCCTTTGAGAGTTCTAAAGTAGTCTGAAAACATTCTAATAAATGAATAGTCAGCTAATTTTTTGAAATCATAAAACTAATTTGCTTTTTTGTTTTGCCACCTTTGAGAAAGCTCTTTAGCTGATTATCTCTTTATGAAAAGAATTATAAATAATTCATCAGCTGGGAGAAAGAAGAAGAGATCAGAGTAGTATTTTAAGGCATATATATAGATAGCATATTGGAAATATCCATCTGGAATCAGAGTTCTGACATGAGTGCATACAAGCTAAAGGTTTCTACAAGAAATTATGCAACTGATATACTCCTTGTTGGGAATGGGGTTTTAATCCATCCTATCACACAACCTGGGCAACCAGGATTGACGGTAGCGTAAGTCTTCCTCAGAAGTGGGCTTGCTATATGGAACTTCCATGAACCAGAAGCATATCATGCTATGAGAAGATTCTTGAAGGAGAATCTGAGAAGCTTCACAATAATTTTAGTTACTGATTTATGAAACAAAAGGAAACTGGAAAACTATAATGTTATTCTCCATTATCCTACACTTTCAAAGTATTGAGAGGGATACTCAGACTCATTGTAAGTCAGTTTCATAGAGCCAAACCAAAGGTGTAGGAAATTTCCCTAGTGTCATTGCCAGGATGCTCAGATAAAATAAAATTCTCTTTGATGTCAAATTGATCAGAATTAGCTTCCCAGACAAACCTAGATTTTCTCAGTAACAGTGTTATCTAGCATTTTTTTTTTTAGCTTTGCTATGCTCTAATGCAATATAAGCAAAGTTCCTTTTCCTCCATAAAGTAAATACCATTGGGAAACAGTAGGTTTCTCCTTCACCAACGAAAGATAGTCATTTAAAATCCTGTTGTTCCTAATTTGTCAAAGAATTCAAGTGGAAGAATATCAAAATAGAGTGTGGAATTCACAGTAACAAGCAAATATTTTGGTAGCAAATGATAATTAGATTACATAAATATGAACTATTCTTTTATGTTATCTATAGTACACTTTGTTTTCAAACATAATTCAAACTCGGGAAACATTTTCAGTTGGCAGATGAGGTTCCCCTCTTAATCTTCTCTGTAACTTCTATAGTCCATGAAAATGTTCTTGGGGAAAGGGATCAAGTAGATGAGACTTGGGATCATAGAGGCGAACTCATTGCCCAAGACAGACCCAGCCCCAGAGTTGGATAGGACCATGTCTCAAAAGCATCTTTTCCTCTTTTTTTTTTTTTAACAGAGATCTATGTACTTTATCTTCTATATACATTCACCTTAAGAACAGAACAAAAACATTTTAAACCCTAAGATATAACTGGTCAAGAACCCATACTAATGATCTCCTTGTAAAACATGATTAAATGAAACCATTGAATGCAGAATGAAGCCCAGAAGGATTATATATGTTTTAAAATAAATGACAAGACCATAGTGGAAATACGGTCTACAGAACAAAGTCATACTCAGCAAGTGTTGTATGTTCTCCGAAGGAACTGATAACCAGGGAAAGGCAACAAAGAGAAATGTAAGGTCATGGTGTGAAGGTTCAGCAGCCTACAAGAGAAACCTTGTCATGGAAATTAGAATACAGGGTCAGGGATAGAACATAAGGCAGGACCACTATCCCAGAATATCTGGGATACTAGACAAAACAAGAAAGATACTGAACACAGGAGACAAGATAATTTTCCATTTACTAGAACTTTGATACCAGAGAGAGGCTTGGCTATAAAAAAGAAAAAGTCCTGGAAACATAAACCCTTTTTTCCTCAACAATCACATTGCTAAACAGTTGTGTTATTCCCCTACTGCCATACCCCGGAAACTATTTTAAAGTCATTAATATATAAGATAAAAATTGACCTATGTTAATCTTTCTTGGCCAAGCCAAAAAATGCTCAAAAATCAACTTGGCTCAGTTGATTAAGTGTCTGACTCTTGATTTTGGCTCAGGTCAGGATCTCAGGGTCATGAGTCAAGCCCCACATCAGGCTCCACACTGAGCATGGAGCCTGCTTGGGATTCTCTCTCTCTCTCTCTGTCCCTCCCACTTACATGAGCCCTCTCTCTCCATAAAACAAACAAAAAAAATCAATTTACAAACAGTTGATTTTATTAGATAAATAAAGGTATATTTTCCAGTACTCATGAAAGAAATTGAGGAAGACACAAAGAAATGGAAAAATGTTCCATGCTCATGGATTGGAAGAATAAATATTGTGAAAATGTCTATGCTACCTAAAGCTATCTACACATTTAATGCAATGCCTATCAAAATCCCATCCAATTTTTTCAAAGAAATGGAACAAATAATCCTAAAATTTATATGGAACCAGAAAAGACCTCGAATAGCCAAAGAAATATTGAAAAAGAAAGCCAAAGTTGGTGGCATCACAATTCCAGACTTCAAGCTCTACTACAAAGCTGTCATCATCAAGACAGTATGGTACTGGCACAAAAACAGACACATAGATCAATGGAACAGAATAGAGAGCCCAGAAATAGACCCTCAACTCTGTGGTCAACTAATCTTCGACAAAGCAGGAAAGAATATCCAATGGAAAAAAGACAGCCTCTTCAACAAATGGTGTTGGGAAAATTGGACAACCACATGCAGAAAAATGAAATTGGACCATTTCCTTACACCACACATGAAAATAGACTCAAAATGGATGAAGGACCTCAACGTAAGAAAGGAATCCATCAAAATCCTTGAGGAGAACACAGGCAGCAACCTCTTCGACCTCAGCCGCAGCAACTTCTTCCTAGGAACAATGCCAAAGGCAAAGGAAGCAAGGGAAAAAATGAACTATTGGGACTTCATCAAGATCAAAAGCTTTTGCACAGCAAAGGAAACAGTCAACAAAACCAAAAGACAACTGACAGAGTGGGAGAAGATATTTGCAAACGACATATCAGATAAAGGGCTAGTATCCAAAATCTACAAAGAGCTTAGCAAACTCAACACCCAAAGAACAAATAATCCAATCAAGAAATGGGCAGAGGACATGAACAGACATGTCTGCAAAGAAGACATCCAGATGGCCAACAGACACATGAAAAAGTGCTCCACATCACTGGGCATCAGGGAAATACAAATCAAAACCACAATGAGATACCACCTCACACCAGTCAGAATGGCTAAAATGAACAAGTCAGGAAATGACAGATGCTGGCGAGGATGTGGAGAAAGGGGAACCCTCCTACACTGTTGGTGGGAATGCAAGCTGGTGCAACCACTCTGGAAAACAGCATGGAGGTTCCTCAAAAAATTGAAAATAGAGCTACCTTATGACCCAGCAATTGCACTACTGGGTATTTACCCTAAAGATACAAACGTAGTGATCCAAAGGGGCACGTGTACCCGAATGTTTATAGCAGCAATGTCCACAATAGCCAAGTTATGTAAAGAACCTAGATGCCCATCAACAGATGAATGGATAAAGAAGAAGTGGTATATATATACAATGGAATACTATGCAGCCATCAAAAGAAATGAAATCTTACCATTTGCGACAACATGGATGGAACTAGAGCTTATTATGCTTAGCGAAATAAGTCAACTGGAGAAAGACAACTATCACATGATCTCCCTGATATGAGGAAGTGGAGATGCAACGGGGGTGGGAGTTAAGGTGGTAGGAAAAGTAAAAATGAAAGAAGATGGGATCGGGAGGGAGAAAAACCAAAAGAGACTCTTAATGTCATAAAACAAACTGAGGGGGGTGGGGGGGAGAGGGGTTGGGAGAGGGTGGTGGGGTTACATTATATGTTTAAATAAAAAAGCTTAA
>ML108808.1:64946-120641 GCA_003697995.1 Taxidea taxus jeffersonii | reverse complement strand
GTCATAAAACAAACTGAGGGGGGTGGGGGGGAGAGGCGTTAGGAGAGGGTGGGGGGGTTACATTATATGTTTAAATAAAAAAAAAAAGCTTAAAATCTAAAAAAAAAAAGACATTACTATTAACATTCAAAAAAAAGGTATATTTTCCTTGTTACAGTAATTCAGTAATTTATTAGAAAAAATTTACCTGTTATTTAGGATAGTATATCTAAACCTTGAAACTTTTGTTATAAAGGACACATTTTTAGAGCACTAAATAACAACAGAAGAAAGATCACTTTTAATGGTGGTTATAATGTTTTATATATTATCTTTGCATTCTCTGAAGTTTATGACCATAAATGCTGCCTGTAGACATAATATAGATGCTTGGTACAGGTCACACTAGCCTATAATGTGAGGTTGAATTGAACATTGTGTAGGTCTTACCCCATACAGATACAGCTCCACGCTAAAATGTAGGGTCATGGGGGGCCAAGCTGAATATTACCCAGTGTTTGCCCAAAGCAGCTGAAAACTGTAGGCGGGGTGCCTGGGCACCTCAGTCATTTAGGTGTCTGCCTTCAGCTCAGGTCATGATCTCAAGGTCCTGGGATGGATCCCACATCAGGCTCCCTGCTCTGCAGGGAGTCTGCTTCTCCCTCTTTCTCTGTCCCTCCACACCTGCTCATGCTCTCTGTCTCTCTATCAAATAAATAAACAAAATCTTAAAAAAAAAAAAAAAGGAGTTGTAGGCAAGTTAAGGATCAAAGCTGAAGAGGCAATGCTAAGGTCAGGCAAGAAGGGCCAAGCAAAGCCACATAGTAAACTAAATCATGAGACAAAAGTTAGAGGAGGGTCTGATTTGGAAGAATTGGGCAAGATGTATTCAACCAATACTTACTGAGTCTTTCTCTCTCCCTGGCACTGTGCTGGCACCAGAATCCAATGGTGGAGTCCCAACGTGTTTTAAAGATACAAACTCAAGCCTTACTTGAATTTGCTGTCTGGTTAGGGAGAAAGAGATCTGTGAAAGAATTATATGTGATGTTAAGACAACATTTAATAGGGCAATATTGGCCCAATCAAGGGAACAGGAAGGATTTCTGCAAAGATAAACTGAGATCTGAAGGCCAGGAGAAGGGGTGGAGGGGGCAATGGGAGAGCATTCCGGACAGCAGAGGCAACTTTGCAAAGATCCTAAGCTTCAAAAGCCATAGGGCATTTCAGCAGCTGAATGGCCAGTGAGGTAATGCAAAGCTTAGGCCATAGTAAGAACAATAAGAAGCCACTGAAGGGTTTTACATTGGGGGTTCACCGTATCAGATTTATTTGGGAAGGTCAGGAGACTAGAATATGGAGAAAAGTTTCTACTAAAATATGTATGATGGAGCAGGGAATGGATTGGACGTGACCAGAGCAGAAGGGGACAAACGAGAGTGGAGGCCGCTGCAGTCATCCAGCTGGGGTGGTGATGGCAAGCTTGGTTTAGGAAAAGGTGGATTAGAGAGAGAATTAGGAAGTCAAATAACTAAGGCTTAAACTATATATTGGATATGAAAGATGAGGCCGAGCGATCTGTCAAAAGTGACTCCCAGAACTCTGGATCGTACAACAGGTGCCAATGTCTGACACAGGGATGCTGCGTAGATCAAGGTCGGGGTTGCACTGGGGTCTTGTTTTGTTTTGTTGGAGAGCAGAGGGCTAAAAACTCAGCTGAGACTTAAGGAGTTTGAGGTGCCTCAGAGATAAGCAAGTAGAGCCATAAGGCCTGAAATTCAGGGAAGGAGGGCCGGAGATGAGATTTGGGCATTATCTGATAGGGAGTCCCCAACCCCTCCTTCTTACAGCCTAATGGGCAGGACAGGAAAGACACACCTGAAAGGAGCAGGTCAGTGCTATTAACCCCTTCATCTTATCTACATGCATCGATAGGATGAAAACCTTAAAGACTCAGTAGTTACTTGTTTGTGGAAGACAAGCCTTGGTAATTAGACTGAATCATCATAAAATATCGTTCAATCGTATATACTCTATTGAACAGTAAAGTGTAATGTTCATTTTGTGCTCCCATTTTTCTCAACCTTAAAATTCAAATCTCACGTGTTGCTTTTTTTAAAATAAGGGCCTTTGAAAGCCACATTAGTCAGTTTAAAAATCACTTTTACTTTCATGCATTTATTTTGTGTGAATGAAACAAGAGCAACACTCTTCAGGTGATTATTATTGGTTTCCATTAAAAGATGTGTACAGAACTAAGAAAAAAATATGTCACAGAACCAAGAAAAAATATTTTTTATTCTTCATAACAGATGAGTTAACATTTTATTGAAACCTATGTTTAAGGAAAATTGTATTGACTCCCTCTTATGTAATGACTGATGTTTTTCTCATTTTAGTAAGCTGTCATTTTTAAATGAAAATTATAAATGTCAGAGCTGGGACTTGAGCCAGGATTAAGCAATTTCCAGGAGGTATGGAAAGGTACTTAAATATGCATCTTTTTCCTGCCAGTCAGCATTCTTGCTCTAGTCAATAATACTCCAGCGTCCTCCATCCACTCTCACAGATTGCTGCTCTTAGGTTTGCCTCCGAAAACTCATGCTGGAGAAAGCCTTTTCACTGATTATTCAGGCTATCTTTTAAGGTAGATAGTAGGTCATTCGAGGTCCAACAGTTCTGTACCTTACTATATCGTAGGTATAAATTTACTCTATGGAAACTGTAGCATCTGTGTAGCAGATTTCAATTAATAGGCACAGGGAATGGGAGTAAAGTTATGGAGGAAATTCATCGTTGAAGTATTATCAAAATCAGCAGGCTAGCAGGTACATACTGCCTTTTGGAATCAAGCCCAGATGTGAGACTTTTTATTGATGATAATGGAGTTTTACCTAAAGCCAATGAGAATTCTCACCTTCCTCAAGTTGGCACTTGTAATGAGGAAGAGGAACAGAACCTGCTGAGGAATACATCTGTGGGGCTAAGTACTGAAATTCCCTCGTGCTCCTATTGGACTCCCAATCATAGGCATAGAATTAAAAATTAAATTTAAGAGCCTCAAGGAAAAAAAATCAGATAATGTTCTTAACCACTGTTAAACCATAGAGCCTTGGCTCTGCCTAGATGATAGTCTAAATCTGGAATGTAATTCCTATTTAATAGTTAACTTTTAATCAAAAAATCCTATCTAATTTAGTTTATATTAAATAAGATCTTAGAAAGCTCATCAGTTTAAAGTACCACTACTGGGACACCTGGGTGGCTCAGTTGGTTAAGCATCTGGCTCTTGGTCTCAGCTCAGGCCTTGATCTCAGGGTTGTGAGTATAAGCCCCACACTGGGGTCCATGAACATGGAGCCTATTGGAAAAAAAAAAGTACTATTATGATTCAACTATTCTTTACCCTTTAACACACTTTTTGCAAAGTGCTACATGATACCATAAAATAAACTTTGATCCAAGCTGACCTTAAGCTCTCTACTCTGTGTGTTCCCATAACACTCATCTTCTACTAGAATATAATTCTTTTGAAGAGTAGACTAAACTTGTCTTATTCACCATGGTTAATTCCAGTTATTAATTTTTCATTTTCCAAATGAAGATTGCATGAAGAAACCATCTATCACTGTGTGTGTGTGTGTGTGTGTGTGTGTGTGTGTGTGTGTAAGTGTTCCAAAATCTCTAGGATGTGTTTGAAGGAGTCTAGCCAAAGCAGCATGGGGTACGGAGTCAAACAGTACTGGGAATGAGTCTGAATACTTGGTCCTGCCACTTACTAGTTAGTTAAGTGACCCTGAGAAAAGTGGTTGCTTTTTATGTGGTTGAGCTCTTTCCATCTGTAAAGCAGTGATAATAATATAATACCCACTTCCCTGTGTCATGAGGATTCAGTAAGTGATCCCCCCACAAGGCCTGTCATCCAGCACTTACTCAGGAAAGTCTATCTTTTCTGCTCCCTTTCTGTTTTCTTTTAACCCATAATTGAAAGATAAAATGGTTGTGGGTATAAAGTAAGCTTCAGTATTAAACCAAATGCTTTGATAAAGGGGTAAAAGGATGATGAAATCGATTTTGGAATGTTGTAGACTATCATTAAAAGATGTTGAGTGGATCACAAAAGCATGGTCTCCCAGATATCCACATCCTGATTGAAAGACACAATCAAGATTGGCTAGCCCATAGTGTTAAGGAGACTTTCCTAATATTTCCCCCATAATCCTATATTTATCATTGCAAAAATAAAAAATAAATAAAAATAAAAATTAAAAAATATATATATACATATGTATCACTGAAAATATATTTTGAAATGTCAACTATGGAGCCAAAATGTGTTGGGCAGAATTGGTTAACCCTCGCAGGTAAATAAATTTAAATTTATCGTAATGCCTTGCTCTCTGCAAGTCATGATGAAGGTCTGGATGAAGGATTCCCAGCCAGAACCCTATCAAAAATCAACTGGAAAAGGACTGTTTTCACCTATACAGACCCTTTACAATAGTTCCTCAAAATCTAGAAAAAAAAGTCTTGTGTAAAAGCTAATTTACGGAAGCTAAGGCACTAGTAGAGGTGGTGAAGAGCTGCGCAGTTCAGACCCAATTCAGTCCAAGGCCAACCCAACTGATGAGCTACATGGTGGCTAAAATTAGAGTCACCGTTAAAATTAAAATAACAAATATGACCCTAACCTGAATAAGTAGCACAGGATTGGTTTGCTTGTTTGTTTTGCTTTTGTGTTTTAGATGGATGAGCCTGTTTGTTATTTCTTAAATCAGTTTGCTATTTTTCCCTAGCAAATTGTCCATTTCACCTATATTTCCAAACATATTGGCATAAAGAATTCAGTGGGGTTTTTTTTAAAAGATTTTATTTATTTATTTGAGAGAGAGAGAGGATGAGAAAGAGAGCACGAGAGGAGAGAGGTCAGAGAGAGAAGCAGACTCCTTGCCGAGCAGGGAACCCAACGTGGGACTTGATCCTTGGACTCCAGGATCATGACCTGAGTTGAAGGCAGTTGCTTAACCAACTGAGCCGCCCAGGCGCCCCGCATTCAGTGTTTTTAATCATTGTTTTAATCCTGCCATAGCTCTAGTTATTACTCCTTTTCATTTCTTTTTTTTTTTTAATTTATTTATTAGAGAGATGGAGAGAGAGCACAAGTAGGCAGAGCAGCAGGCAGAGGGAGAGGGAGAAGCAGGCCCCCTGCTGAGCAGAGATCCCGATGTGGGGCTTGATCCCAGGATTCTGGGATCATGACCCAAGCTGAAGGCAGCCACTTAACCAACTGAGCCACCCAGGTACCCCTACTCCTTTTCATTTCTAATCATTTGTATTTTTTCTTAATAATTATGCCAAAGGATTATCTATTTTTATAGTCTTCAAAAAACCAACATTCGGCTTTGTTATTCTCCATCATATGTTTGGCCTCTGTGGCACTACTTATTTATTTTTTATTACTTCTTCCTTCAATATTGAATTAGTTCTTATTTTCCTTCTAGCTCCCTTGACTTTTCAATTTATTTCTTAATCTTCCATTCTCTTTTCTAATATAAGTATATACAGCTATAAATATCCCTCAAATACTATTTTAGGTGCATCTCACAAGCTACATAGTATTTTCATTATTATTTCATTTTTAAGTATTTCTAAACTTCTACTTTGATTTCTAATTTGTCCTAAGAATTATTCAGAAGTATGCTTTTTAACTTCCAAGTGTATGAAGTCTTCTTAAGATATTTGTTTTTTTTATTTCTAAATCATATTGTGGTCAGAAACATAGTTCCTGTTTTCTACTAAACCAGGTTTAAACAGAGTCATCTTTATGTCAAACTCTTCAATATGATGCTACCCAACGATCCCACCCTTTATATTCCTTTTCCCCAAAACACACATCTTGTCCCAGGCAAGCCAGGCTATTCTTCATCTTTAAGCATTTTCAGCTCATTCCTATTTCCAGTCTCTATTTATTTGTAATTGGACTGTTATCTTCTTTCCAGCACTGAGCATGCTTTTTGTGTTATGATCATTAAGTTAGCCTGCTGCTTATCTAGCTGCCTTTCTCCCTTTGGTGCATGAATTTAAATTCTTAGGTTGCTTATTTTGGAGCTCCTTTAATGTTCTTCCAAACTTTCTACAGGTTTTAAAATTATAAACTTACATTAAGATTTAGATTAAAAAAAAGATTTAGATTCAGAGTGGTTGTATTTAAATAAAGATTTTATTTATTTATTTATTTATTTGACAGAGAGATCACAAGGAGGCAGAGAGGCAGGCAGAGAGAGAGAGGGGGAAGGAGGCTCCCTGCTGAGCAGAGAGCCCAATGTGGAGCTTGATCCCAGGACCCTAAGATCATGACCTGAGCCAAAAGCAGAGGCTTTAACCCACAGAGCCACTTGGGTGCCCCTAAATATTATTTTTATGTGTTTTTTTCATTTTCTGTGTTTGTGTCATGACCATATATTGCATTTATATTCAGTGGAAAGAATAAAGAATTTCTTTAAAATTCCATGTGAATTTGGGGCACCTGGGTGGCTCAGTGGGTTACAGCCTCTGTCTTCGGCTCAGGTCATGGTCTCAGAGTCCTGGGATCGAGCCCCACATCAGGCTTTCTGCTCGGCAGGGAGCCTGCTTCCTCCTCTCTCTCTGCCTGCCTCTCTGCCTCCTTGTGATCTCTGTCTGTCAAATAAGTAAAAAAAAAAAAAGACCATCATGGTTTAAAAAAATGAAAGATATGAAAGCAATCAGATGAACAGTTTCACTCAAAAAATTTCAGCCATAAGCCAAAGAAAAAATGGATTTTTCATAGGAGAACTAGGTCTTGTGAAGAAAGGACCTTTATTTTAAAGTCTAGTGTTTTAATTATTAAGAGTCTCTTTAATAACTGAAGATTACCTAGGGAGAACATCTATAATGCGCTGGGGAATTTGTGGACAGAGGCATTTGCACTGTGTAATCAAGGGCAGATAATCTCTTGGGCATCCCTCCTCGTCTCCCCTCTTCTTTCACTTGGCTCTCTTCAGCAGCTCACCTGTAGGCCAGAGATGGAGTCATCAGTATCCTCCGCACCTGTCCACAGAGGGTAGGCAACCTAGCCTTCTCCTCTTTTTCCCTCTCTTCCACATTTTGAAAGCATTGGAAGAAAAATTTTCTCTGATAATAATAGCTACCATTATTAAATATTTAATGTTAAGCAGTGGTGGCATGATCTCCAGTTTTCACAACAACCTTCCTTAGAAATGAGAAATCCAAGGCTCAGAGAGTGGCTCTTTGATTTACTCTGGATCATAAGCCTCTAACCTGTGGGTTAGTGATGACAGAGGGAAGAAAGGAGGAGCCAGTGGGGATAGGGAAGGTATTACTTGCCATTACTCTTACAGCAGAACTGATATTCAAACCCAAATGTTTGACTCTGTAATATATGTTGTGACCTAAGTCATTTGGCTCTGAAAAGCCAAAGAGAGAGAACTAAGCAATTTAATTCTTTTTTTTAAAAGATTTTATTTATTTATTTATTTGACAGAGAGAGAGATCACAAGTAGGCAGAAAGGCAGGCAGAGAGAGAGGAGGAAGCAGGCTCCCTGCCAAGGCAGAGAGCCTGATGCGGGGCTCAATCCCAGGACCCTGGGATCATGACCTGAGCCGAAGGCAGAGGCTTTAACCCACTGAGCCACCCAGGCGCCCCTAAGCAATTTAATTCTTTTGATGTGACACTAAAATTCATTAACCACCTATGAGATATTAAATCTATATGTTACCTTATATTAATTTCCTGGAATCAATTTTTATTCCATAACATATTTTTTCAAGAATCATATATAATATAAATTAAATTTATAAATATATGAGAAAATATTATGTTAAAATATTTTTATTATGTTAAAATATTATAAATTCTGATTTCCCTATATCATTTGAAGAATTAATAAATTTTAAGACCAAAATGCCTTATAAATACAATATTCCAGTATTGAACACAACCAAAATACTGTGATTAGAGATGATTATTCTTTTGTTCTTATAAAATTAACAAGTAAATTATTTATTCCTACTACTAAGGTAAATTGTAAGGATTTTCCCTTACCACTGAATTTATTTAACTATCAAGGCAGAGATCTATTAGACTACTTGGCCATGTTTTTGTTCTGATGACATTGTTGCCTACAGTAATTTTCTTATTCATTCCCAGGAAACATGTGCAGGAAGCAGAAATCAAATCATATTTGAAAGCTTTGTTTCTGGTGCATTATATTATAAAAACGATTTGGTACTAAAGTCCATTAAAATAAAAAAGGGCCTGAAAAATCAAAAGAAAAAATGCATCTGTTTTTAACATAAAATCTGTGCGAGTTATTTTTCACCAAGAAAGGAGGGGCCAGGGGATGATGTGAGCAGGGGTTTGGGAGCAACGGACTCAGGCAGGTAGAGGCTCCCCAGCCAACTGCTCCTTCCCCCACTTTTAAAATAAAATTCTGTAATTGGAGCCCTTGGCCAGGTCACATAAGCCATGAGAACTCACACTACACCATGATGCTGGTAACTCGGTGCTGGCTGGCGGCACTTTCCTACCGTGAACATGCACTTGGTCTGGGCCAATCCTAGAATAAACACCGCTCTCTCTCTAAGACAAATGAATTTTTAATTTTACAATTTTTTTTAGATCTTGTAACTAAATACGTGTCTATGTGTATATGAGAACTGTCATGACTGTCTAATTTGCCTGTGGCTAAATATACATATATAGCCATGTAGTTTTGTTCATAGGGGATTTTAAGAACTATTGATGGATTGATTATTTAATTTCACTTACTAAAATGTGTTTCTTCTATTTTTGCTTGGGCTAATAATTGTGTATTAGTGCAATGATTTCATTCAGATATTATGACTCAATCAATTCAGTTCAACAAAAATTCATTGACTGTCATTTGCAAGGCACTGCTTAGCTCTAAGGAAGGTTAAAAATATGAGCAGATTCTGAAAGAGTCATGGTCGCAACAAAGATAAAAGAAGGAAAGTAAGATCAATACCTTAGTAAAGGCATAAAGGCCTATATAATCACAGTATGAGGACAGCTAATTCCAACTGAGTAGCACCTGCATAATGGAAAAGCTGGAAAAGAAACCAACTTTGAATACCTACATTGAAAACACGCTAAGTCCTTACCTACAGACATTATTTAATTCAGTCCCCAGCAAGTGGACAGGTATTATGAAACTTAGTGTTTACAAGTACCCTGGATTCTTTTTCTTTCAATGACTATGGTATATGAGGCCTAAAACTCAAGTAAAAAGTAGAAATCCTGTCCCAACATAAAAATATCACAGGCTTATAAAAGGCAAGATTCACGTGACATGAACAAAAGGAGGCAAAGCCCAGGCACAGGTGCCCCTGCCCCAGGTGCTGATTGCTCGCGCCCTGCACAGTCTCCTCTCTGTGGAGCATGCCCGGGGTTGGTAGCTTCTCCTGGAGGTGTCTGGGCTGAGGACTCCTCCCAAGGAAAGACTTGGCCATGCAGCAGCCTCTGGGGCTTTGCACAACCTGCTTCCACTGTCTCAAAACTTTCAGCCCCATCCTGTGTCTGTTGAGATATGGTGACTCCCACTTGCAGGCACCAGCTTGTCTCCTCTGGGACGGCTTTGAGGCTCCCTGTAGGTACATCCCCACCCTCGTCTGAATTAAGGGCCTCTTTTGAAGTCTCTGATCGCACCCTAGACTACCTGCATGGTAGCACATTTGAAACTATTCTCTGCAGTGCCCTTGCAGGCAGGAATTGCCTTGCTCAGCCCCTAGCACAGCCACGGTACATCATAGGGGCTCTCTTTGGATTGAAACGTGTCTCTGCTTAAAAAGGATACGTTGAAGTCCAAAACATTAGTACCTCTGGTTGTGACCTTATTTGGAAATAGAACCGCTATAGATGGAATTAGTTAAATTAGTTAATTCTTACTGGATTAGGGTGGGGTGTCCTTATGAGACAGCCAGGAGAGGGAAGAGACTCACAGGGAGAAAGCAATGCGCCTGTGCAGGCCGAGTTCAGAGTTACACAGTTCCAAGTACAGAGTGACACAATTGCCAGCGACCACCAGAGGCTAGGCGAAGGCAAGGGAGGAGTCCCCTCCGGGTCTCAGGGGGAGGGTGGCCCTGCCTACACCTTGATTTTGGACTTCTAGCATCCGGAATTGTGAGACAATAAATATCTGTTGTTTTAAGCCAGCCAATTTATGGCTGCCCTAGGAGAACAGTGCAGTGCTCAGTACATTTAAATGGATTTAAATCTGTGTCTCTTCTCTTATTTCTTGCTTCTAGCTTGATCTAAACAGAGCTTCTTTCATTTTATTTGGCCACTTGAAGTTGCAAATTTTATTTGTCTGATTTTCAGGGTTTTTTTTTCCTCAAATAGCTGCAATGGTGATTTTCTGCCTTGATGTCTCCAAAACTGAACATAACTGGATTTTCTGAAAGAATTTTTGTACCTGTATTTGCCTGTTTTATAGTCTGTATCTTGACAAATCTTCATGCCTACACTAAATTAGTTTTTTACACTTGGGAAAATTTCCCCGAGAGTGTCTGTGTCTCAAAATCGAAGGCAGAGGAGAGATGAGAGGATGAGATTCCATATGTGACCTATTAAGAGCCTTCTTGTCATGGGCTTGGGTTGTGTGCTGCTGTTTGAGTCTACTGACCTCGCAATTTAATGGAGGTTTAGTGGAGTATCAGAGGCTGGGGTTGTCAAACAGAGCTGGGATCAACCATAGTTCGCCACTGTGGGCAAGTTTTTTAACCTTAGTGTCCTCCTTTGTAAAATGGGGTCATAGCAGTGTCAAACTTCTGAGTTATTACAATAATGGCATAATGTACATACAGTTCTTAACATAGTTAAGTAGTAATGTCTTAATCAAGTTATTTTTAGATTATTAGATGGGCACCAAAAAATACACTTCCACTGAGTGTCAAAATCACATTATTTTATAAAGCAGGGTCCTCTGGAGTCAACCATGTTACAAATGGAAAGTATAAATCTATCATGGAAAACAAATATTTTGAAATTCTATCAAAGATGCCAGAAAGGAAATGCTAAATAAAAAAACCTATCCTTTACAGACAAAAGCTTGATTATTGAGTCAAAAAAACTCACCCACTTTTTTTTTCCTTTAAGCAGGCTAAAAGGAGAGATGAGATTCTCCAACTCTTAAGAAAACAAAGAGAAGAAAGGATCTTGGTGAGACTGAGAGGCATTCAGATGAATCTGTGTGGGGTGGGGGGGACTATGGCAAATTCTCAGAGGTTTTATGGATTCTCTCCATAAATCTAAATACTCATAATCCAGACCCTTCTATCTACTGGTGTTGGAGGCAGGGGATAGACCTCAGGCAGTCTCATCATCCTTGAGAAGTCAGAGTTCTCCAGAGTGTGCAACTCTGCTAGGAGACAGATGAGGTGGCTGTGATAGCAGGTTTGTCGTCCCATATGTTCAAGCTGTGGGACAGTTACACGGGCCTCCGTCATGTGGGCTACCGCTGTGCTCATTTTTGTTTTACAATGACTGATCTTGCTTGGATCATACAAAATCAAATGCTTAATGAAGAGAGACACAGTAAAAATGGTAAAACAAATAACAGCACCCTATAAACTTACACATGTACCAATACCTGCTCTGCTGACTAAACCCTAAATACCCTTCATCTGGAGTGTTTCTAATCCCAGTGTCTCCAGGTTTAAGAAGGTAGTCTGTACAAACTCTGATAATTAGACCTTAAGTTTGTTTTTTTTTGTCCCCAGTAAGGAAATGTCAGTCAGTGCAAGAAGTAAAAATCATGTTTTTTGAGTTCTGTCTTGTTTTGTTTTTAGAAAGAACTGGTTTCCCTTCCTTATAAGCCAAAGGCCAAAGTACACAAAGCAAAGTAAGTTTACTTCTGTCAAAAATGTTACCTTTCTAGTTCCCCCTTTAGAGAAGCACTTTTTTTGGTACTCCCTTTGCCTCCTACCCTCTAATCTTCTAAAAATCTATCCACTGTATTCACAGATTTCTTCCCTTGAATAAACCTTCTCCTCATCCACATTCAAGTGTGTGTGCCCACTTGCATCTCTGTGCAGTAGGCCTGTGTACAACGGTCAAACAAAACAGCCGATCAAGCCTGAATCCTTGCACACATTCCCTACCCTGCCCTTCCCATTCTGGCTATGTATTCACCTGCCAACATGGCCTCCCAGCTCCCCTCCCCACTCCCTACACTCAGCCCCCTCATCTGTAGCAACTCAGCAGGTCTCTTAGATTACCAGCACCCATACCACCCCAGGGCATCCCTAAGGTTGTTAAATCTAGGTTCAGGTAGCAAGGGCTAGAGAGGGAGGGATTAATAGCCTTATTATCCCCCGAATAATGTTAGAGCAGGAGGAGGGCCACGGTCCAGAAGAGCTAAAACTGCCTATCACCAGTTAATCATTAAAGAATCCCTAAGAAAACAATCTTCCCACTTTTTGTATTATGACTGAAAGTCCATGTGGCTGATTCAACATTAATTTGGCAAATATATATTTGCATGCTGTATTCAGGGAAGAACAGTTAGAGAGTAAGAGAATGTAGATTCTTACCTCGTTGAGGCTGACTCCCTTTAATGTTATCAAAGTAATACTCTTAAAAAATAAAGAAGTCCATAGCAATTTTAAACAGTCTTGAACAAAATGAAAAGATCATTTAATCACCTGGCTGTGTTGTCTACATAATACTCAGCAGTTTAACTTCTTCCTTCTTAGATTATTTGGACCAGCTTCTAAGAGTAGAGCAAAACTAGCCAATGGAAAGATGCATTTATCTGATTCAAATAATGGGTGAAAACGTACTTACACAGTATCAGCAATAAGTCTGGGCACCTTGGGTTTCTGGGCATAAATCCTCGGGACATTCCTGGTACCACCTCTATTAATTCACCTAAGAGTAAAACATTATTTCACAGCTTGAACAGATGATTCTGTTTGTGTTTGCCTAATTCCTTTTGTATTCAACTTGCCCATTTTCCCTCCTCTGCCCTGAAGTCTTAGATCTCACTCCATTTCACCGGGACATCTTCCTCCTCTGAGCTTCTTATAAAGTTATCATCTGTACCATTCTTTCTGCAAATAACCGTACACTATGAGTAGCCATATTTTATAATCACTCAACCCATTAACTCTTACATTATTTAACTCTTTATGTATTTTTTTTTTTTTTGGAGAGAGAGAAAGAGAGCACATGAATGAGGGGGGCGGGGGGATGGCAGAGAAGGAGAGAGAGAATCTTAAGCAGGCTCCATGTTCAGCATGGAGCTTGACGTGGGGCTCCGTCTCACCACCCTGAGATCATGATCTGAGCCAAAATCAGGAGTCAGACACTTAACCAACTGAGCCACTCAGGTGCTCCTCATGTATTTTTCACCTATCAACTATATTGCAAGCTCATTGAGAAACTGAGTCACCCAAAGTGCCTAGCACACTGACTACATGTAGGAATTCAGAAAATATTGGTAACCAAAAAATTTTAGTTCAAAAAGATCATGTAGTTCAGTATTAGCTAATCTAGAAGGTGATGCTTTCATACTGTACATGATAAGCCTTTTTAAACTTTTGAAATATTTTAAACATAATTGTAAAATACTTAACTTTTGCCCTCTTTTTCCTCCCTCCATCCTTTATTTGCCCAACACCCCCTGCTCACAGAGATACACACCTTTACCATCCTCCTCCAACAGATCTTCTTAGGATAATCCAGATCCCTTTTTGTCAGAAAGAACTAGAAATAGAAAGTGTGTTCATAGTAAAGTTTTGGTATCAAAATATTTATTGATGTATTATTCCTGTCTACCACAGGAATACTTGAATTTTAAAAGAGGTCTGACTAGAAGGAAAGAAGGACCAATGGGTAATCCAAAGAAATCAATCATCCGTGATAATCACAAGTGTGACTTGTGAGCAAAATACATAGAGTGTAGGCAGTCTTCTCCCAAACCCTTTTCATCACACTTCACAGCATAACGACCATTTTTCCCACTTACACGTTTATACTTGGCTGCAAAATCTAATGCATGGTCAGAATCCAAGACAGTAAATCTTCACCGGGGAAACTTTCAGAAGTTGTTTCCCTGCTGCATGGTGTTCACAACTACAGAGCTATGTGCCTTAAAACAGATTCATGTTACTGCCAACAGGAAAGTGATGTCAGAGTCAGATAAGGAAGACCAAGAGGAGGTCAAAGCCTTGGACTAATGTGATCAACGCATGGGAGAGGATGGCTCACTTAGATCTTGACTTTTGAAACAACCTTCTCTTATATCAGGACCATTGGGAGCACTTTGTTAAAATAGACAAAGAAATAAAAGTTAAATATGCAGACTTCTAGGAATTTTACCAGTTACTGAATACTCGCATCTACTTTACTCCGTGGGTACTGCTGGATGTGACACCACACAATCATCTCTCTCATCTCCCACTTCTGAAACTCCCATTTATCTTATTTTCATGGGAAGGGTATATCCAGAACTACTGTATTTGATCTATATTGTGAATATCAGATAAAATGGGGGTTTTATATGCCCCAACTTGAGGCAGCTAGTAAAAAATCCTGAAAACGTTAAAGTCTTCTTGCTGTAAAAAAAAAAAAAAAAAAAAAAGAATTGGGGGCACCTGGGTGGCTCAGTGGGTTAAAGCCTCTGCCTTCGGCTCAGGTCATGATCCCAGCGTCCTGGGATCAACCTCCAAATCTCTCTGCACAGCAGGGAGCCTGCTTCCTCCTTCCTCTCTACCTGCCTCTCTGCCTACTTGTGATCTCTCTGTCAAATAAATAAATAAAATCTTTTTTAAAAAAACCTATATAAAATCTGTTTTCCAAAATTTAGTTTATTCAGTTTCTGGAACATGTCTGAAGTCAGAAATTAATTACTTCTAGTTGTAAGTAGCTGGCTTACTGTTCCTATATCTTAGATACATGTGCACAATCCCATTGCCAACCTCCCTCATTTTCAAAGGTCATTCCCTTTGGTATATATTGGGAAGGAGAAGGTTAAGTGTTTGTCCCTTCTGTGCTGTGGAACAGGCAGTCTTACTTAGGGTTGTCTGCTGTGCCCCAGGGCTCCACTGAAGTGCCAGCTCCACTTAGGACCACCGTTCACTGCACTCTTGCCCCCCCTACCTCTGGACATAACCCCCATCGGATGCAGCTCCCACCCACAGAGCAGTGGGTGACCCACCGGTCAGAACTTCATCACAGGAATAAACCAAATTGCAAGGGAGGGGGGAATAGTCTTTAAATGGAAAAGCGTCTGCCCCGTTAACATTCAGGACCCTCACTAAAAGAAATGGACAGCGGGTATCAGTGGACGACTAGTAGTTTTGCCCACAACACTATTTGGAGAAAAATGTTTGAAAAGAGGGAAGTAGTCAGGCCTAGAAAAGGGAAATTTAGAAAATTATAAATTGGCAGTCTCACATCAGCACTATGAAGACTAAAAGGCACCCTGATACTGTTATCTGCCAGACAGATAAATCTCTTTTGTAAAGGTGAACAGAGCAG
Organism: Taxidea taxus jeffersonii; assembly: GCA_003697995.1. NCBI lineage: Eukaryota > Metazoa > Chordata > Mammalia > Carnivora > Mustelidae > Taxidea > Taxidea taxus. Next base: position 105,121 of record ML108808.1, on the reverse strand, counting down.
ACTATCAAAGCCTAATCTTTTTTTTTTAACTATTTTATTTATTTATTGAAGAGAGACAGAGATCACAAGTAGGCAGAGCAGCAGGCAGAGAGAGGGGGAAGCAGGCTCCCTGCTGAGCAGAGAGCCCGATGCGATGCGGGGCTCAATCCCAGGACCCTTAGATCATGACCTGAGCTGAAGGCAGAGGCTTTAACCCACTGAGCCACCCAGGCGCCCCAAAGCCCAACCTTTCAAATCCTATAACTAACTCCCTTTGTTCTGATTCCATGCTTACTGGGAAATCTCTTGCCCAGAAGCAGAGCATGAGCTCAGCAGACTAATACATCGGTTTGTATTAATTTGTATAATATTTCTCGATGTATAAATATATTAGTCTCTTAATTGGGTTTAGGCTTGGCAAATTAAGGATGGGACCCTGGACCAAGATAATTTTACTAGGAAAACTGGATTGTGTAAGCTACCCAGCCTTCCCCAGTGCACACCTGTCCACATCTGGACACCTGTGTCACCAGGTATAATGGTGGCATTGCTGCCATGGCTAACAAGGTGCTCTAAAACATTTATTACTGCTCACACACCTGGGGGTGTAGCTGGGGTGTTGGCTGATCTAGGCTGGGCCAGGCAGCTCTGCTTCAAGCTACAGCACCTTGGGCAAGTGTGCTTCTTACTCTATGTCTTGTGATTGAGGCAGCTCTGTTCCTTGTATCATCATCTTTGGGATGTACATGGTCCAGTGGGGTAGCTGAGTTATGTTCCTCTGGGTGACAGAAAAGCAAAAGAACGGGCACAGACGTGTGAGGCCTTTTCCACTGTAGGCTCAGATACCTCTGACTTACCCTGTTGGCCAAACAAATGAAATAATCAAATACAGAGAAAAGGGGTGGGGATATATACTTAGCTCCTTTAGTAAGAAGAATTGCAAAGTCACACAGTACAGGGAGTGGGCCCAGGACCTGTGCAGGACTGGAGCTGCTATTATAATTAGCACATGACCATATGCCTTAACAAAGGCAATGAATGTGCATCAACAGCCTGAGTATCAAAGGGAGAACTCAGGACACGGTTTGATTCTTTGGGCCAAGATGACAGCTTCCCTAATAGTTGTTGTAATATTGGAAATATATCCTTTTCAATTGGCATTTAGTAGCCAGCTCTCGGCACCCTTACATGTCGGTTTGCCCCCATCAGGTCTTCACAAAACTCTTAAGGTAACACCAAAAGTTAATTGAAACTTAGACGAAGGAATTGCCGGAATTCTACATAGACTTTAAGTGAAGAAAAGCAGAATATCACATGCCAGCTCAAGTGCTTCCCTCCACATGGCAGTCCTCGCTTTGTCTTGAGAACCAGGAGTTTCTAGAAGGAGTGCATGTTGAATGTGAGATATTCTAATTTCAGACATAAAGACGGGCTGTAAAGCAGCCTGCCGTAAAGGTCAGTCCTCACCCCACTGAGGCTGCTTCGTTCTGCCATAGCGTTCTTCCCTCTATCATCAGCTGATACGGAAATAGATTTTCCTGCCCTAAGCTATATTCATTCAATCCACTCCCTCTAGAATTGCAGTGGCTCAAGATGAGCCCCAAACCCAGGAAGTCAGACAGGGCTTCTGCAGAGATTCATAGCAACGGCGTATGGGGGGGGGGGCAAGGAAATCAGACTCACCTTCTGCCACTCAGTACTTGAGCTTTTGGACAAGAGGCTCACTTTATTATCTGTGGATATTTGAAAACATTGTGCTTACTGTAAGAAGCATATGGAAACAGGAGTATTGTGGCAGTTTCAAAGAGGGAGCGCACACTGAGGGCTGAGCTGGTGAGGAAGGCTTTTTCACAGAGGGAGCATTCTTTCCTAGGGAGACCCTTCTCTCTACCACCAGCCCAGGCCTGAACAATTACCCCCACCTCCCAACAGGTGCCTGCAAAGGGGGAGGATTATTTCCTTGCTGAGTTCAAAGACACACTTTGGCTTTGGGTGGACCTACTCTCTTCTCAGCCAGAACCCCAGCTCAGCCACCTCAGCTGGACACTATCCACACTGTCCCATAGCTTGCCGGCCAGGGGCACACTGCCCACTTGAGCATCTCTTCTCTGTATCCGCCATTCCTTTCTCAGGGGAGGCCCTGAGCACCCAGACTGCAGCCTATGGAGCCCCAGGGAGGTCTCAGAGCCTCGACTCTCCCACTGGCCCCCACTGCAGAGCCTAGGGCTCTGGGTGAACTTGGCCATGTCTGCGAGGCATGGGGTGGAGTTGTGGCCCTGTTTTGAGCCACAGCGCACTCTTCATCAGATTCCAGAGAAGCCAGACTGGGATATCACTCGGGCCCGCGCCCTGGGCAAACGCAGGGTCTCCGTGGGAAGCTCGGAGGTGACGGGGACGCGAGGGCGGGCGGGGAGCTGGCTCCCCTCCTCTGCTCACTCCCCTCGGGAGGGCCAGGTCTCTGGCGCCCAGCGTGCGGGAGGAGGCCATCAGGGGCGGGCCCGCGGCGGGGCTGCCCTCCCCTCGGTGACGTCCCAGAGGGCGGAGGGCCGCGCGCTGGCTCTGCACCCTCCCCGCCTCCTCCGGGTGCCCGGTCCGACGGTCCTCGGGAGATGTTGCTGCCGCCTTTGCATTTGCTGTGCACGCTGCTACAGGTCTGTCCGCTCCACCGCCGTGGCGCCGCGGGGTGCGAAGTCGCACCCGAGCCGGGCCATGCAGCCGGGAGCCGCGCTGCAGGCCATGCTGTTGGCCGCGCTGCTGGCGGGGCCCCGGGGCGCCACTGGTCGCCTGCTAAGCGGTGAGTGAGCGCGCTGGGGCGGGGGCTGGTTCCCGGTCGGGCTCCGCACGTGCACCCACTGCACCCCAGCTGCTGCGGGCCATCCTCAAGGCCTCCGCGACTCTTCTTGGGCCCCCTGCAGAGGTGAGGGGCGTCCCCACCTCTGCTGGTGGACCCAGCCCTCCTGCGCCCCCTGCTTGCAGGGGAGCCGTCGCCCCGCGGCTCACCGCAGCGCGGGTCTTTGAGATTCCTGGAATTTCAAAGTCTGTTCCCCGCCCGGAGATCCGGGCGTTGGGGCACCTAGGCTTGGTGGGGCAGTGGGCAAATCTGCCCCAGGAGGCTCCGCCTCAGCCCGCCCCGCTCCCCCCGCGCAGGGGCCGGCTCACCAGCTCTCCTCCATCGGGTGGGACTGGGTTGGCGGGGGGTGGGGGGGGTGCGGCTCTCCCGTTCCCGGAGACGGCATCTACAGTGGGGATTCTGGATCCGCTATGCGGTGGGAACCCAGCCCGTTACTCCTGGTCTCTTCTGGGGGGAGGATGGCGGGATCCAGCTCTGTTACCAAGGCGCTTGGAGACGGAGAAAGAAGCCTAGTTAGCGCGGGACAAGCCCCGCCTGACTCAGGGGAATGACTCTCTGCTTCCTTCCTCCTGTCGTGTCACTGCAGCCTCGGACTTGGACCTCAGAGGAGGTACAGTGCTCTGGCTTCTTGCCTCTTCTGTTTGTTCTGCATGTCAAGGGGAGGATGTCCATGCCTCTTTCTCAGGTCTTCGGGCGGGAGGACTGGCCGTGGGGGTGGCGGAGAATGACAACCTCCACTCCGTTATCCCGGCGTGCAGAGCCCATGGAAAGGATCTGAAGTGTGTCTCGGGATGGGGGTGGGCTACGAGGAGGCCAGATGTGTGTGTGTGTGTGCGGTGTGTGTGTGTGCGCGCGCATCTGAATTAAGCTGCCTGGGTTAGGGCTGCATGGGCTTTGTCCTAGGTCGTGGGGAACAGAAGCCCCCGCCCTTCCCCTTCCTGCAAATAAGAAGAGAAAGACACTTCCTGAAGGCAGGGGAACCAGATGCGCCTCAGGCATTCTTCCAGCTCTGGCTCTCTCTGGGTCTCACCCACAGACTTGCAATGTGTGGCAGGCTGGACCATACAGGAAACCCGTTTAAGCTGTGATGTTTTCCCTTGATAAACAAATGGTAGAAAAAGGAGGACTGCCAGTAAACTTAACTCCGCCTCCTGTTATGCCTGTGGCCAGGCGGGAGGTACCTGGAGGTACCTTCTGCTGCCTCATTTGGAGCCACCTTGAAGGAGTCACAAGAGCTGGGCTGGCCCAGTCTTCTCCCCAGGCAGCATGCCAGCCACAGCCTCTCTGGCCAGTGGCCCCCATTCTCTCTGGAACAACGTCATTGTGAAAATGTCCTGCTTTTGAGGCCTCCTAATTTGCAGATGGGCCAGTCCTGTTAGAGTTCTAGCAATAGCAGAAGAATAGCAGAGGAAGGTAAAAGATGCAAAACTCTTCTAACCTGTTGCTTATTGAGACTTTCCTTATAAAAGCAGTAAAAGAAGCAGTAGAAACAAGACTTCACAGGAGTCTCCCGGATTATCTGCATGTGCTCTCGTCCTGTTTAGCCCTGAAAATGCAGTCAACGGTCTGTAGCTTTTGCCCCGGATTCTGGTCAGTGTTGGGAATGATGAATGTTCTCTGGTTCCCTGCACGGCTGCAGAACAAATTAGGAAAATGAGAACATTCCTTGGGGGCTGGGAAGAGGTTCCCAAACCAAAATCCTTCATCCTTTCTCGGTGGCAGCCGTTCACAACCACAGCCCACAGTCTGGCTCTCACCTTGCTAGGGACTTCCCTTGTTAGATTTGGTTTTCACTTGTGCATTTGGGTCCAGAAGCATATGCTGCGTGCTTCTGCAGGCTAGGAATTGGCGTTTGTTTCTGTATTCCCAGCACCTAGCACAGTGCCAGGCACAGAGCGTCTACGCAGTGTGTGTTGATGGAAGGAGGTTCACACACAGTAAGGCTTCCCGCAGGTGCCGGCGAGGGGGGGTATGTACTGGTGAACAGTTTGTCCCTCCTTAATAGAATCCCATCCATTTGTCTAAGATGGCATTCAGCCCTTCGGGTGCCAGTTCCATAAGACACGTTACATAGGCTCCCAATGCAGCCTGAAACTGAGGTGAAGTGGGAAGTGGGCAGCATAGTTCAATGGTTATGGGCTTGGTTTTGTAATCAGAACCATGTCCTGACTCAGGTGATGCTACCGATAGCTGTGTGACCTTAGCCAAATTCCTTAATTTCTCTGAGCCTTAGTTTTCTCCTCTGTAAAATGAGGCATAAACAAGAGCTACATCAGGGGATTACTATGAGAGTTCAAAGAGAGAAAGAATAGATAAAAATGTAAATGCAATTAGCATAGTTTATGCCCCATTGAAAGAGTTGAGTAAACCTTAGCTGTGTCTTTAGGCAAGATAGATCACAGCAGAAAACCCCATCGACCTGATACTCTTAACTTCTGCTTACACCACAGTCTGGGCAAAATCTCAGTCCTACTCTACAGGCAAAGGGTTCCAGGATAGAGAAGCCCACCCCCAACTTCAGAGCATATCTCTTACCTGAAGGAAACACCAAATAGGGAAACCTCCCTCTCAACCACACTGTCCCCTGAGACTTCCCGATGAGATGAAAGAACTCTATGTGTGTGGCTTTAAATGGAACCATAAATCTTCAGCTACCTCTCTTTTAAAGGATTGTCAAAAATCTCTGCTTTTCAAGACCTGCAATGGAACCAACAAAACATGGAATCCTTTCACAATACAAGCATCAGAGTTTAAATCACCACATCTCCGTGCCGAGTGGGTATTAATGTGCTCTGAAAAGCTAAATGACATTATACAGTCCACAGATGAGTCATCGGAATTCCTACCCAGGGGTAGCTTCATGCCCATGCCACTGAGCATCCCTGTCCTGGGATACTTTTGGGAGTACAGAAATAGGTTGCCCTTTTTTTCTTTTCCACCAGGACAACCAGTCTGCCGAGGAGGGACACAGAGGCCTTGTTATAAAGTCATTTACTTCCATGATGCTTCTCGAAGACTGAACTTTGAGGAAGCCAATGCAGCCTGCAGGAGGGATGGTGGCCAGCTAGTCAGCATTGAGTCTGAGGATGAACAGAGACTGATAGAAAAGTTTATTGAAAACCTCCTAGCGTCTGATGGTGATTTCTGGATTGGGCTCAGGAGGCATGAAGAGAAGCAAAGCAATAGCACAGCCTGCCAGGACCTTTATGCGTGGACAGATGGCAGCACGGCAGCATTCAGGTAAGTGTGGAGAACCCGCAGCAGCTCACCCACTTGACATAACTCAAAAATGAGGTAGGCTGAATCCAGGTGCCCGGTGCAGGGGGAAGAGGAGAAGGCCCAGCCAGGCGGAGCCTGGAGAGGATAACACTAACCAAAGCAGGGAGGCGAAGGGGGTCAGTCTTCCTGGTTCTGTGTCCAGTCAGTCAGCCTGGTTCTGTGTCCAACTCCTGTCCCAAGAGCTCTGTCCAGGTAGATGTGGCCCAGAAGCATTGTTTGAACAGCACGTGATGCTTGAAGTCAGGGTTTCTGGCTACCAGCCTTTTGAATTAGAACCCCAACCAGAGATTGAGGGTCTGTGGAGCTAAGACTCTGTAAAGGGCTCCAGATCACAGAGAGTGGGCCTGGATGGGCCGACTTAAGGAAGGGGGGACTTAAGGAAGCCTGCATTTTAAAGGACCCTTCTAAACCCATGGCATCAGGACTCATTCATTTCACACCTTACCCTGGCACCACAATGGCTTTGCCATCGTCCCTCCCCAAGAAACCCGTGACAGGGACAAACATCAAAAGATAGCAAAGTTAAAAGGCAGACATAAGAAAAATGTAACAAATTAGGGTGTAATTATCTTTTTACAATAGAGTTGATATAAGTCATTAAGACACTAAAAGTTTATGTATGTCAATAAGCCCCAAAAGATAAAGAGGTGAAAGACCTAAGCAGTTGAAAAATAGAAAATCTAGCTGGTAAATAATCCCATGGGGGGAAAAAAAAGTTTAAACTCATTATCAACCAAAAGAATGCAGATTAAAATATGTTATTTTACCCATGTTTACCGATTATGCCAATCAGACCCATATCTTCCTTCTTCATGCCAGGGATGGCCCCTCCAGGGTTCTCATGGGCTTCTCTTCCTGGAAAAAAACTTAAAAAGGAAAGGGAGTGGGGCACCCAAGTGACTCAGTCAGTTAAGCGTCCCGGTCTTAATTTCAGCTCAGGTCTTGATCTCAGGATTGTGAGATTGAGCACTGTGTCAGGCTCCATTTGGGCATGGAACCCATTTAGGATTCTCTGTCTGTGGGCCCCCTCTCTAATTAAAAAAAAAAAACAAAAAGGAAAGTTAGTAGGATTAACTATACTGCCCACCACTCTAGCTGGTCCCCGGAGCCCAGCTGATACTCACTGACCTTCCTCCTCTATCCAGTCTAGATTCCCCCCACTCTCTGCTCAGGGAGCCTCAGTGTCTGACCTTGTGGCAGGACCCAGACCCTCAGCCCTGAGGAATGCGAGGACCCAGTCAATTTGCACTTCTCAGGCCAGAGTGATAGCACTTTCCCATTTACCATTGAAATTGGGTATGTGAAGACCCACAGGAACCCAAGTAGATAACCTAGATGCCAAACATATTTCTTCCTGTCCCAAATGGGTGACTGCATAGCTTCTTCCTCCTGTGATTAGGGCCAGTTACTTCCTACAAAGATAATCACTGCTCTTCTTGCCTGCTGGTCTCTGGACACAAGGATCCCAGAGTGCCCAAGTGGCAACCATCACTCATAGTTTAATAAGTCTTTTCCTATATCTTCTGGTGGAAGTATTTTGCCTTTGGGTAGCGGGACATCTAAAACTTATAGAGCCCAGCATTGCAGAGACAAGAAGCACAAATTCCCCAAGTGGGTCACTACTAGTGATGGTGAGCAAAGCTACTCTTGTTTCCACCCATTGGCTCCCAGACCCATGTGTTCTTACTCTTGGGGACACAGGATGATATAAAGGTCATTGATCCAAAGTATGCACTGAGTCTTGAAGGAGAATGCCTCCTCCTTGCAAAGTATTCCCTCTCAGCTAGGGCTTCAGCTATGTTGTCAACAAATTCTTCCATCATTCTGTCAGGCTAGCAACTTCCAGATGGTGCAACGTGTGACATGCCTAGTAAAGCCAGCTAGATGACCAGCCTACTCCCACACCTCCTTTGCTATGAAGTAGGTCCCTTGGTCTGATGAGATGTTATTTGGGATTCTGTGCCAGTAGATCAAATAACGGGTAGTGGTCCTGACTGAGGCCCTGAGGCAGGAAAGGCAAATCCACACCCACACTGTAGGTCTATTCCCACCAAAGGGAATCATTGCCCTTTTCAGAATGGAAGGAGTCCAGTGTAGTCAACTTGCTCCCCCGTGCCAGGTTGGTGTCCTAAGGCTGGTGTTCCTTCAGGGACTTAGCTTTGGTCTCTGCTGCTGGCAGGTTAGATGTTTGACAGAAGCTTGACGAGCCTTGGTGAGTCCAGATGCACACTGCTGAGCCCACGCAGATCTCCATCCTTGCCGCCGTGGCTACTGCGGTCCATAGCTGTTGTTCGAGCACTGGGGCGGCTGATCCCAGGCGAGCTGACATCAACTAGCTGAGTCATTCGTCTCCTTGCCTGTTTAGTGCCTCTTCCGTGTTAGATGCTTTCTGGTGGGTTTTAACTTGTGATAGAGCCTCACACTTCCTGCCTATTCCCATATGCCTGTTTGCATCACATCGCTCTGTCCAAGAGCTCCTCATCCGCAGTCTTCTCCTCTTTCTCCTTTTAGACTCCTGACCAGCTGGCCAAGCTCTTGCTTTACCCCTGAGTCCATATATAGTCTAACCTCCAGGAACTTCTCTTTCCATGCAAGCTGGTTTACTAGGCACACCATCTAAGCTGCATCCATGGGGAGGATGTCTCCTAATCCCTTGATCTTTCAAGGCCAACTCTGAGTGGGGTCGGCGTGCAGCTGCTGCCCTGTGGAGCTGTACTCCCATACTTGGCTGACCTATCCATGAAGCAAACTTGGGCAGCCTTTGTCAGGCGTCATAATGGATTCCCTTGTGCAGGGATAGGTGGAAACTGAGGGAGAGGCCCTGGAGTGACAGTGGGAGATGCCGTGCAGTGCTCTCTCTGCTTGTACAGTGCTCTCTGGTCCTGGCTATACCTCTTCCACCTTAGAATGGATTGCTCCTGGGCCTGCCCAGCCCGGGACTAGGTGTGTCTGACAGCGCCTCACTCATGATGGGCAAGTTGGATTGCACGGTCTCGTGGTACTCCTCAACTAGTAGCAAGCCAGAATTGTTTTGCAAAAGGTGATTATTTCTCACCTACAGATGACAGGACCTTGCTATAGAATCCTAGGGGTCTACCTTGTGATTCTCTCATTGGGGCTTGCCACAAATTCTCAATGGTGTTTTTTTCCCATCCCTGATACCTCTACTAATAGGATCTCCTAGGTCATAGGCCCAACTGGCAAATCCGCTTACACCACAGCCCAGAACCTGCTTCAGGGTCCTTTTTAGCTCTGGACCTCACTCAAAACTGGCTGTCCTTCATGTCAGCTGAAATAGAGGCCAGAACAGTATCCCCAAGTGTGAAATATGCTGCCTCTAGAACCCAGAGAGGCCTACGAGGTGCGAGGCTTCCTCCTTCACATTATTGCGAGATGCTTCAAGATGCAACATTTGTCCTTTAATATGAAAGGGGGCCTCTGGCTTTCCCTAGATCACTAGAAACCTACCATTTTCATGAAGTGGCAGGCTCTTGAATCTTCATGGAGTTTATCTCTGACCCCCTGGACACATGAGTGTGTCACTAAGCTTACCCGGTTCAATAGTCAGAAATATGGTAGACTCATGTGATTTTCTACGAGATGTCTAGGGAGTCCAGGTCTCCTCACACCACACTATGACAGAGGGTTCGAAAATTAGTATAGGCCTGAGGCAAAACCACAGGTACATACCATTGTCCATTCCAAATGAACACAAACTATTTCTAATTGTCTTTCTGATGGAAAATATTATATTCACTGGACCTGCATATTAAGTAGCCAAGAGCATGTTAACCTGCTCTAGCAAAGACAGCGCATATGGCACAGCAGCTGTAATTAAGGCTTCTACCTGGTTGTGTTTATACTATTCTAGCCTCATCCTTCAGGGTCTGCGTGGTGTTTGCAGGAGCCAGTCCAGTGAACTAACTAGAGATATGGTGGAGAGTACCCCACCCTTGCCTTCTCCAGATCTTTAAGGGTGGTACTACTTTCTGTCATCTTCCCCTGGATAAGATATTGGTTTTTATTTATTACTTTGGAAAGGGTGGGAGAGAGTGCAGTTTCAGAACCTTGCACTTGACCTAGTCCACTATTACAGCTCTTACCTCATAGGCTGGGGAAAAATGTGGGACTATACCGAATACAGAATATGGCTGTTCAATTCATGTGTTTGGGGTCTGGGGAAATGACCACTGGATGGGCCCCACCACCAGCTGGTCCTGGGCCAGAATTCCATTTACTACCTGGCCTCAGTACGCTCCCACTCTAATGGGTAGCCCCGATGACATTCCAAGTCTTCAAATTTCAGTGTCACCTTGCATCCTGGGCCCAACAGAAGGAAGTGGCGTGAGTAACCACGCAGACTCTGAAGCCCAGCCTTGAGTCAGTGCGTGCAGTGAGCATTCACAGCATTGGGCTCTTTATGGAATCCAAGGCCTTGCCCTGGCGTCCTTATAGCCAACTGGGTGGTAGCACCATTTATTCCAAGTGTCACTGGATAGTGGAGCTTGGGCTGCACCCCATCCAGGAGCAAGGACGACAAAGACAAGGAATCTGGTAGCAGAGGCAGAAGTGTATGATGAAGTGGAAACAACTTAAAAACGGACATAGACTATGTGGGCCTTCTGCGTGGGTCCCCACCCTTCACCTGTTTTCACAGCCTCTACATTTTGGAAAGTCTTGCTCAGGTTGCTGGCATTTTCCATTTACTTCCCCGGGGCTAGAAAGGCAGTCATGACGCTTAAAAAGCACAAAGAGGGGACGCCTGGGTGGCTCAGTTGGTTAAGCAGCTGCCTTCGGCTCAGGTCATGATCCCAGCATCCTGGGATCGAGTCCCACATCGGGCTCCTTGCTTGGCAGTGAGCCTGCTTTTCCCTCTGCCTCTGCCTGCCACTCTGTCTGCCTGTGCTCGCTCCTGCGCTCTCTCTATCTGAAAAATAAGTAAATTAAAAAAAAAAAAAAGCACAAAGAGTCATGAGCCAGGCAAGCTCTGGCTGAGATAAGCCAGGTCTCTTCTTAATGCATCTCATTTCTGAAACAAAGAGAAACAAAAGCCAGTTAGGAACAAGCAAGGAATAAGATCACCCAAACGGGCCCTGCTAGCTGCTTTTTCTCATAATTACTCTGCAGATATCATATGGTAATATATTCCTCCCTACAAAGAGGTTGTGGTGAATGTCAGATGATTGATTGTGCTGTCCATGTTAGAAAGCACGTGATCCTACTTATTGGCAGGACTTCAATTCCTACCTCTCTCTATTGTCTTCTGAGGCAGAGTCCTATGTTCGTGGCTCAGCGAAACTTGATAGGAAAATAAAGGTTTTGAAGTCTTGGGGTTTCCTCCTCCAGTGATCTCCATTGTTGACCCCTTTCCTCCAGGAACTGGTACGTGGATGAACCTTCGTGCGGCAGCGAGGTCTGCGTGGTCATGTACCATCAGCCGTCAGCACCTGCTGGCGTCGGGGGCCCCTATATGTTCCAGTGGAATGATGACCGATGCAACATGAAGAACAATTTTGTTTGCAAATATTCCGATGGTAATGAATCCCTTCCCAAGTTATATGGCTGAATTCTCAACTTCCTCTCTTACTTCTTGCGCAGCTACTAGTTCCCAGAATTTGTTATGTGGTCTCTGAGAAAGCTAGTTGCAAATGCATGGCTGGGGAATGCAGTGACAATTCCTTACTGAGGAGTACTCCTAGCAAGGGAGAGGAGGGTCTGATGCCAAGAGAAAGGATAAAGAAAGGAAAGGGCCTAATTTATGTATTAAAAAGTGAAAATTATGAGAAGCGCAGGAAACAGAAAGCCCTCTAAGTGGACGATCACAGATTCTTATTCTTACCACATGTGAGGTTGGCTGTAGGAACTTGGGGAAAAGAAGGAATGTGAAAGGAAGCTGGCCATTGTTCTTGGGTTTTCTAGCAGCCACATGACATGATTTTCTGAGGCTTTAGAAGATGATGGAGTCCCTCAGTTTCACTGGTAATGGACAGATAGCAGTCACCTTAAGAACCAGCTTGAGCCACCCTCTAGCTATGCCTTGCAGATTCAGCTGGCATTTGCTTCTATATCTGTTCAGTGTTCTGAATTGGCTATAAGCCTGCAGTCTCACTCTGCTGAGGTTTCCCAAACTCCTCCTCATAACTGAATTAAGTCTGACCTTGAAGTAAGTTTTGATCTGTCCCTGAAGTTTCGCAGATCCCCAAGCCAACTGCTGGGTCCCAGATCTGCACCGTTTCCTGGCCAGAATAAAATGACTTGTTAGTTATATATAGTTAAAGACTAAGTAGTCCTAAAATTGTTTGAATTTAACTATGTTTTTGGTATGATTTTTGCTGCTATAAGGTGCCCACCCACCCCCGCTTCATCCTTCCCTGTGCGCGCTGTGAAGTTGCCCAGCTGCTGTTCCCTGTGCTTGGAACTGTCCTACTCATTCGCAGACAACTCATTCTTAGCTTTGGGGTTCACTCTGAACATCACCTCCTCTCATAACACAGCTAAGTGCAACAGGGATTGTGGATTGGAACCTGGACGATAATGTTGGTTTCCAACAAAGGACAGTATTGGAAGGACTGGCAGAGTTTGAATAAGGTCTGTAGATTAGGTAATAGACTATCAATGTTGATTTCTTGGTTCTGATCACTCTACTGTGGTTGCATAAGAACCTGCCCCCCCCACATCTTTTGAAAAACATATTGAAGTAATTAGAAGTAAAAAGTAACCATGTCTGCAAATTTTTCTCAGAAAAAAAGTTACACATGCGTCTGTATGTGTTTTTCATATATATGTGGGTGTATACATAGATATAAATAAAAATAGAGATACATAGACATAAATAAAAATATAGATACATAGACATAAATATAGAGAGATGCAGAGAGAATAAATAAATGAAATATGATAAAATCATAACATTTGGGTGAAATATATGAGCACTCTTTGTACTATTTTAGCAAATTATCCTAAATCTGAAATTTTTCAAAATAAGAAGTTAAGAAAACTTCCTTTGGGAAACTTCCCAGGGGCCCCTCAAAAACAAGTTAGGTTTTCCTTCTAGGAGGATTTTAGCACTGAGTGCACACAGTACCTTAACTCCCTGTTTATAAGTGTGTCCCTTTCACTATGTGGTTGGCCTGAGGTCTAGAGACATACACGTTTGGCCAGTTCATGCCTGTGCTTGCTGGGCGAGGAGAGAGGGACACGAGTGCCGTTCCAACAAGATGGCACACCATCTATAATGCCAGACATGCTATTATCTATGATAGCATACATACTATCATTTATAATAGATATATCTGGCATAATAGGGGGCAGGTCTATCTGGGCCAGAGACTGGTTGAATAATGTCTAAAGTTGGACTTGGCAACGTGACTGCATGGAGTAGGCACATGCTGGACAGATCTGAACCCCTGCTTACTTCTGGGGTCTGCTAGGGGCATAGGTGTCCTCAGTGTAAATCAGAGACAAATCCGCTGAGGCCGCACACTGCAGGGCATTGCAGGGGCTGATGGTGATGCTGCATTAATGTGCCATATTTAGTGCAGTATTCATGGTGGATTGAACTGTGGAGGGACAAGAAAATGAACAGGTCATTTCATGTTGTTGAATATACTACATATTATAATGTCCTATCTCAAAATTACTCTTTGTGATTCTTACTGTATTTCCATATGTTCTGGCCATCCTATAGAGCCTGAGAGCCAGAGGGGGCTGGGGCTGTTCTCATTTGCTATTATATCGCCACGACCTAGCACAATCTGTCTCCTTGCAATTTTAGTTTTCACTTGAATTGATTGGGTTCCAATTCCAGCTCAGCTACTCACTAGCTGTGAGATTTGGACAAGTTATTTAATCTCCTGGTATCTCTGATACATGCATACAAAACCACCAGAATGATTGCCACTGGTTCATCAGGCTGTTAGCAGGGCAAATCATGTTTGTTTTTAGAAAACACTAAGAACATGATGATGTTTCTGCCACATAGAAGGCACTCTATAGGTGGGGTTTTTAAAAATAATAAATAGATTTGCATCACCTTTGTGCCTGTGCACACACACGCACACACACACACACGCGCGCGCATGCACGGACACTCTTATGGGAAGAGGATTGAAAGTTTCCTTCAGAAGCTTCAGAATAGCCTTAGCATCCTGGCCTAAGGACTGTGAATTCCAAAACCATGCTCTTTAAGGACCCCATCCCTATGAAGCCCAGAGCATCCGATGAGCATGAGAGATTTGCTACCAGTGCCTTAGAGGGACATATTCCCAGCCCACGGGAAAAACATTCAGTGTAGATTCTCTGTGCAGCCTGAGGATCCTCAGGCTCTTTGAGACATTTGAAATTACTCGGGTTCTAGAACTCCAGTGTCCACCATGGGCTGGTGGTAGTCTGTCTCCCCATCCCCCACCCGAACCATGTCCACTTCGGGGAGATCAGTGTTTATTACTCTCTGAAACATCCCCAGTGGGAATTGTTAACATGTCTTTGATTGCTTTAAAAATAATCCAGGCCTGAATGTAGCTGGGAAGGGGTAGGGGTTGCTTTTGACCTAGATTAGCCCTATGTTGATAAGGGTTGAACCTGAATGAGGGCACACGGGGGTTCATTCTACCACTCTTTCTATTTTTGTGTATATTTTGAAATTCCTGTATTTAAAATTTTAAAATACTTTTTTAAAAAAAATACCCAAGTGAAGCTGGGGAAAGGCTAGTCTTGCGGCAGAAATGATTCCTTTGACTTACTAACCCAGATCTTGGCATCTAGCAATACTAAATAAAGTTTATCAAATTACTGAGTGAGTAAATAAGGGGAGGGCATCATCTGGCCAATTTCATCCAGATGGCATGGAAATTTAGTTACTATTTTCATGTTTGTTTCTTTCTACCACAGAGAAGCCAACAGCTCCTTCTACAAAGCCTGGAGGTAAGCCTATCATTTGAGATTTGGGCTAATTTGGGCTGTTTCTCAGTCCCGTTTTATAGGTTTAGAACTGTATGTTCTTCAGATTTTCCAGCAGGAAGAGGGCTGGTGGGAAGTCAGACCGTTTGGAGGGGTATATGCCACACCCAGCCCCGCCAAGTAGTTCATTAATCTCTCTTTCTCCAGAGTTGCCCATTTCTCCCAAAGCTGAAAAACAACAACCACAAATTCAGTTTGGGATGAGACTTGTCATTATTGACAGTATGAAAGGCATAACTCGATCTAATGAGAAAAGAAGTGAGCCACGTGGATAATTTATGGTCCTAGAAGTGAGTCATTGGCCCTGCCCTTTGGCATCTCTGCATTCTGTGTGCCTTGATGCCAGCTGCCTGCTGTCTGTTTCAGAACAGGATTCTTGGCAGTGAAAATCTCACCAGGAAGATGAAGATGGTTAAACCTGGAGGCCAGCAAATTCAACCCCTTACTTTTTTATCTTTATAAATGGCCTTGGTCAAATTGCTACAGCTTTCTGGCGTACCCCCTACAACCTGGTGGGACCTCAGAAACAATCTGGATCGTGAAGATCTTCTGCCGTGTTCTCAAGTCCATGTGTCTGTTTCCAGATGAAAGAATAGAGCCAGCAACACCCATGCTTCCGGAAGATATGGGGAAAGAAGATGCCAGAGAGACATTTAAAGGAAACGACGGTATGGACAGAACCCTCCCGGGGAAAGTAGATGATGGGACTCTCTTGATCACAAATTACAGCGGGTTATGTTCTCTACTTTGCTCTTTCCCGCAATTATTTAAAAAATGAACTAAACGGGTTCTGAGACTTTGCAGAAAGTGCATGCAGAGTTGGGGACCATCTGGGAAGCCTGGGGAGAGTAGACCAGGAGGTGAAATGTCTGCATGAGGATGGGGGGTGGGGGTAGGCACCCAGCAGTCCTGGGTGGGGGCAGGGTTCTGGGAGAGTGGCTATAGAGAAACAGGCACAGAAAACCCCAGGTGGGATGCGGGATGCAGGACATCCTAGCTTGATATTCATGTGAAAAAAAAAAAAAAGAGGTGGGCAAAAACACTTTACAACTCAAATCATAAAGGATCAGAGAAAGTGGGTGATAAACCAGAGTGCTAATGGAATTTCAACCTTGAGCCTCCCACCTGGAGCATTAAGAGGGAGATCTGGGATTGTGTCCCTGGACAACATTAAAAAAACACATCATTTCTCTGTGCTATAGTGTCCTCTTTTGCATAACAGAAGTAATGAGGCGTTCCTCACCTGTCTGAGAGCATCACCGTGGCCCTGAAATGAAATACGATATTGTAACACTGTGGTTCTGACACCAGCTACCCCAACTTAGGGCAGACCCCACAGGGGAAGAGCTCCATCCAGATGAGACTGCCCTCCCTACAGACATCAGTCACACGTTCAGGGGCCCCAGGCCATTCCCACTTCTGATCAGCTGGCTGCAAATCCAGAGCATGCCCACAACCCCCTCAGTTTTGATAACTCACTAGAACAACTCACAGAATTCAGGAAAATGCTCTATTTAGGACTGCATTTCATTGTAAAGGAGCTAAATCAGGAGCAGTCCCCTGACAAAACAGATTGGGTAATGTCCAGGAAGGTCCCATATGGGGAGTTTCTGCATCCTCTCCCTATGGACTCAGGCAGCATCATCACCCTCCTGGCACATGACTATGTCCACCAACCAGAAAGTCCCAGAGACTTCTTTGAGGTGTTCTTTTTTTTTTTTTAAGATTTTATTTGATAGAGATCACAAGCAGACAGAGAGGCAGGCAGAGAGAGAGGGGGAAGCAGGCTCCCTGCCGAGCAGAGAGCCCGATGTGGGGCTCGATCCCAGAACCCTGGGATCATGACCCAAGCTGAAGGCAGAGGCTTTAACCCACTGAGCCACCCAGGTGCCCTCTTTGAGGTGTTCTTACACAGGCATCATTGGTTTGGTCATTGGCCATGTAATTGAACTCAATCCCTAGTGCCCCCCGTCCCCCTCCTGGGACATCTCAGCATAGACTCTGATGTGGTCTGATGGTGCTCATGAACAATAGTTACTCCTATTACCTTACAGATTCCAAAGATTTAGAGACTCTTTTCCAGGAACCAAGGACGAAGGCCAGTCAAATATTTTTTTTTATTATACAACAGATAAAATGTATTGAAAATGCTTTGGAAAAAGTACAAAAGTCCTGTGCAGAGATGGGTGGTGTTTTCATTATTCATTGTTATCACGGAGGCATTTAAAGTGGGTTTTGTTTTGGGCCCTTATTGTGTGGGGATGGTTGTCAGGTTTGCAGCCTCACAGGAAAACAAAATAGCAACTTCTAGAAGGTTGGGAACCTTGGACCAGGGGAGTAAGAAAGGGGTCAGTCGCCAGTCCTTGGTTCTTCCTAAAGGCAACCATGACAGAAAATTCTTTGGTTCTAAGTCTTAAAGGACAGGAAAGGTCAGGATAGCAGGCCTCTGAATGCCCTCCACAGTCACTGCTCTTGGCCCCAACTGGATCCAATTAGCCTTAGTCAGATTTGTTGGGAAGGTTACAGTCTGATTCATGTGCTTCATGTGACCTTCTCTTTCTTAGTAATGGCACTGAGACTAGCTTCTCTCTCCCTCCCTCCCTCTTCCCCACCCCACCTTGGGAACTACCATTGCTGTCCTTAGAGCCAAAGACATCAACACTGCCCAAGCAGCCACTGCTTTTTTAAGGGAGAACAAGGACAAGAAATGAGAGAGTCTCTTTCTTCTGGGGGAAAAAAAAATAATTAAATCAGTGCCCTTCTGATATTTTGCAAGAAACTCCAACATGTAAACTTCTTTTCTCTATTTCTTAGGGTCATAGGACAGATAGAAAATGCTCACTCACTGAAGGCATTGCTAACTGGCTGAGGGATACATATCTCCTTCCAGGAACACGCTCTTTGCAATACTCTGTGTTGACTATGCTTTTATAAGCCTGTTCTGATATTCATAAAAACATCACTAATACTGTATTAATATGGTTTTCTTTTCAGAAGCTGCCTTGAATCTTGCTTACATTCTAATCCCCAGCACCATCTTTCTCCTCGTGGTCATCATGGTTGTCTTTTGGGTATGGATCTGTAGAAGGAGGCAAGTAAAACCTTCGTTGTGTCAACTTGTGTGTTTTCTGGACTCTTTGAGATTTCGACATTAGTCTTTTGGCTTCATGAAAGGCCACAGCAGCTCCAAGAGAATTACCATTGCAGATTGGAAAGTAAATTCTCTGATGGCCTCCTGGCATTCAGAAGTACTAGGCATTTGTGCTTAGTTATGATTAGGAGAGTGATCTTTTTTTTTTTTTTAGGAGAGTGATCTTATAGTTAATTTTTGTGTGTGGAAACTTTCAAATGACTTGAGGGGTGAAACGGTTATTTGCCTCCTTCATAGCCACACATCAGTCAGCAAGGTGCTTTCGTGACTGTAGGCTCTCACTCCAAAAATGTTTGTTAGCTGGGTGAGGGAATAGTGAGCCATTGAAAAATGACTGTCCCAGAGCCTTCTGGCAAAGATCTGAAACTGAATCCCTTTGTTCAAAACGAAATACCTAAAGCCTTTTAGTTGACTTTGCTTTTCATTGAATATACAAATACGGATTGCTGCAAAATAGTGACACTAAGTGGCCTAGAGCATCTCTGTTTATGGATTGTGTGCCACCATTTTTGAGGTTCCCACAGCTCTTCTCAGTTGCCTTTTTACTCCCCAGCATCATACAGACATAGAAGCATGTATGTGCCATACACAGAAAGAAGCTGGTCTGCCCATTTTACAACAGGAAAACTGAGTTCCAGTTGAAGATTCGATTCCCTTTGATGAGCATTTTATGATGAATTAGTAAGATTTCAGTGCACAGTTGACCCTGGAACAACATGGTTTGAACTGTGTGGGTTCACTTATACATGTTTTGGATGTTTTTTAATAAATACATTATAAGTCTGTAAATGTCCTTTCTCTCCTTTATGACTTTCTTAATAACATTTCTTTTCCCTCACTTACTTTATTGTAAGGATACAGCATATAATACATATAACATATGAATAGATGTTAGGCTTCTCGTCAGCAGTAGGCTGTTAATGGTTCCGTTTGGGTCAAAGTTACAGATTTTCAACTACACGGAGTGCAGGGGGAGAGGGTTGCTACCTGTAATCTCCTCACTGTTCAAGGGTCAATAGTAGAACCTGTTTCATTTAATTGTATCTTCCTTATAGGATTATCAGAAGAACTAAAACAGTTAATTCATGCAGAGTGGGCATATAGGAAGCACTCAAAAATGTTCTTACTATGATCCTTTTTATCAGTTAATTCATTTTGATCTAAAAATAGAATTCAGTTTAAAAAATAGGAATATATTTCACACACTTACTCTGCAGTTGTTTTCAGTTTTTTTGTTTTTCCCTTCTTAGTCTATTTAGTACCTCACCAGGATTTGAGAATTGTGACTCTGAAGCTGGAGTCTTATCTCAGGGATTTTTTCAGGGGTTTTTAACCCTTTTGCACCACAGACCTCTGTAGCAGTTGGGTAAATCCTATGGACCCCTTCCCAGAACAGTATCTCTAAATATATAAAATAAAATAATTCTGGATTGCAAGGGAAGCAATTGTACTGATAAAACAATTTAGCAAAATATTTCCAAAAAATAAATGTGATTCGGTAATACACGTGTTTCTTTACTAATGTTTCTTTATTTAGTGGTGGGTATAGTTAGCATAATTTTGCAGTAGAGATGAGTGTATCTATGATAACTCTGATGTGATGTGAAAATATCTGTGATTCTGTTGGCGATCAAGTCAAACATACTGCTAATTCTGCTCCAATTTATTACCTACATTTAGAATTGAAGGCAGGCTAACTTTGACTTGGAGATGAGTTTTTAAAAAATGTGATATTGTGGGGTGCCTGGGTGGCTCAGTGGGTTATGCCACTGCCTTCGGCTCAGGTTATGATCTCAGGGTCCTGGGATCGAGTCCCGCATCAGGCTCCCTGCTGAGCAGAGAGCCTGCTTCCCTCTTTCTCTCTCTGCCTGCCTCTCTGCCTACTTGTGATCTCTCTCTGTCAAATAAATAAAATCTTAAAAAAAAAATGTGATATTGTTCCCCATCCAATTCGATCCATGGATGCCATGGGAGCTCTGGGGATCCCAGGACAACCCCCTCTATTCTATGCTGTGACAGAAGTGCATGGTAGACAGGCAGTCTCTTTCCTGTTTTGGTACCCCACCCCACCCCAGAACCCTGACCCATAAGTTCCTGCAGGTGAGAAGGGCAATGTCATGATTCCCCCGGATGACTTCCTCGTCCCAAGCAGGAGACACGGATTTTCTCAATCCCCTTGTCTAAACTACTCAACCTGGTTTTCTTTCCTCCTAGGAAACGGGAGCAGCCAGGCCCCAGCACGAAGGAGCAGCACACCATCTGGCCCTCTCCTCACCACGGGAACAGCCCAGACCTCGAGGTTTACAACGTCATACGAAAACAAAGTGAAGCCGATTTAGCTGAGACCCGGCCAGATCTGAAGAACATTTCATTTCGAGTGTGTTCAGGCGAAGCCACTCCAGATGACATGTCTTGTGACTATGACAACATAGCTGTGGACCCCTCCGAAAGTGGATTCGTGACTCTGGCGAGCTTGGAGAGCGGCTTTGTGACCAATGACATTTACGAGTTCTCCCTGGACCGAACGGGGAGGAGCAAGGAGTCTGGATGGGTGGAAAATGAAATATATGGTTATTAGGACACATGAGAAACATTTGAATGAATGGGAATGGGAAAGAAAAGGGGAGCAAACTTCTCTTGTTTTCTATGAGGAAAAGACTCAGAAAGTCTATGAAAATCTCTGATCAGGTCATGGGGATGAGCATGTGATCTCCATTAGCCCCTGTTGGATCCCCAAGTTTGGCCATATCCCCTATCCCAGCTTCTCCCCCAGATCAACCTTATGAGAAAGTCTTGCCCATGGTTAGGCATGTAGTAGAAAATATCAGTAGATGGGTTACTTCTGACTTTCAAGGGACCGCGCTTTCCTTGGCTGGGAGAAGGTTGAGGCTGCCAGACTCACGAGTTCCACCTCTAGGTTCTCTTTTTCTTACTCTGTACAGCAGCACTTATAATCACAACGAGACAGAAATTACTGCCTCTTTGCAAAGCCCACGTGCTCTGGCATCGGGCTGGCCTGTTCGTCGGTAATTCTGAGGTCGGTTTTTTTCAAAGAAATCAAATCAAAAGCAGGAAGCAGAATGTTAGTCTGTCTGTGTCTACAGCCCTTCCTCTGCCTGTGGCCTCAGGGGACCTCTTTTTCTTTCTCCTCACATCCAAACTTGGAAATAGCCAACTTGGAAATATTTTACAAACTGGAACTGAAATCCCCAGTCTCGGCTTCCAGGCGCAGTTGCGTGCCCAGCCCCGGCAGTGCTCGTTACTGTGCTGGTGTGTTCGTTCTACCGAAGCACCAGCACAGTGTTGCTGGTAACGGTCCCCACTCTTCCTGTTTGTCGTAGCGACCGGCTTGAATACTCTCTCAGTATTCAGGACTCAGGTCTGCAGCAGAATTTCTTGGCCCAACACCAATTTTTTACACGTTGAAGGTCCGAGGGCTTCTATCTTGTTATTTTAGGCTTTCATCTCTATCTTATTTTCTCACAGTTTGTCCTTTTGCCTCATGTGTGGAGCCCAGAAAGAGAGAGTTAGCTGGTCTGGGTCCCAGCAGTATCACGTGCCCAATTACCCGCCACACTGGGGCGGAGAACAGGGTAGACGACAAACAGGTCACTTATGTCTGCTTCCAGGAAGTGTATTTTGTGGACTTACAACATTTTTTAAAGATTTTATTTATTTATTTGACAGAGAGAGAGGGAGATCACAAGCAGAGGGAGCAGCAGAAGGAAAGGGAGAAGCAGGCTCCCCGATGAGCGGGGAACCTGATGTGGGACTCGATCTCAGGACCCTGAGATCATGACCTGAGCTGAAGGCAGACCCTTAACCAACTGAGCCACCCAGGTGCCCTGACTTACAACACTTAAAGCAAAAAAAGTGACCCCATGGTCTGAAAGATTGACTTGTTGGTCCAAAACATCGAAGTTCCCATTTGGCTTCAGATGTCCCAACTCTCTATCTGTCCATTTATCCCCCTCCTCAGGCCCCTATGAGGCTGCACCTCCACCAGGATAGGGATCCTGTCTGTCCCGTCAGCAACGTACCACCTAAACCCAAGACTGCATTTGGCAGAGTAGACAATATTTGTGGAATGCATGAACAATTCATTTTCAGATCAGTGTAAATTAGCCTATATATGATAGCCTAAAAGTCTGTAGGACCCGTTGTTCACACTCTGCCTGAGTCGGGGAGGTCAGGGAATTATCTTAGTTTAAAAGGCTTACCTTTTGCCTAGGAAGAGGGAAGCGTGGTAACAAACAGAAGCTGGTAAATTTCGTTAACAAAATCCTTTATGTCACTGAAGCTGGTAACCAAAGGGTTAATGGGGCTAACAAGCCCAGCTGCAACTTTTTACCTAGGCCCCTTTTATTTGCCTTTAAATTTCCTGGCTCTGACCCTCCTTTGGGGACCTGGTCCCCAAAGCTCTCCAGCTTTGGGGAGCTGGTCCATCAGGCTCCTCACCTGGTCGCTTATCAGATAAGCCGTTTCCTTGTTGCCAGCTAGATGTCTCAGTGATTATCTTAGCTGCACCTCGGGCAGACAAACATGGGTTTGGGTACAAAGTTGGCAAAGCAGCCTGGAGCTCCCCGCTCATGGTTCCTCGGGCCTCAGCCTGGAAGGGAAGTCCAGTGACGGTCCAATCGGCTACCAAGGCTCTTGGTCCTTGGGCATCACTGGGTACCGGCCAACCTTTCATCACCAAATGTAACTCCTGCAGCAGGCGGCTAGTTTGGGGCTTGGTTTGGACGGACGTCTCTGGGTGAGTACTTCATGTGCAGTGGCACGTGACCCTGTTTCTTCCGTTTGGTTCATTCGGAGAAGCTCTGATTTACGGGCTGGCACCGATGCTCACAGAGGTACCCTGGGCTTCCTTCAGTTTGTTGGTTGCTCAACTTCTGGCATCTTTGAATAAGAGTAGACGTGTTCTGATTGGGGTATGGGAAATGACCATTTGATCCCCATATGCAGCCTTTTGGGTTGTATCCTCTTAAACTGGGTAATTTAATTAAAAAAAAAAACACCGCTTGGCCACAGTATTTATTAGACTCCTAAGGAAAATGACCAATTAAAGGATCCAAAAATCATAACCTCTCTTGCAATGGATTTGTTTTGTACAAAGATGATTCTTGGTGATTGGGGCTTGAAGATTTTGCTTGCCTCTTGTTTGTGTATTTGTATGCGCGCCCATGGATGTTGTGAATGTGAGGGGTTTTCCTCTGTCTCTGGACAGTCTTGCTAAAACTCGTTTGTAAAAGAGCTCCATTTAGTTGGCTTAAAAGCTAACACTTGTTTGTAATAATTGGGCATTCTAAAACTCAGAAAAATGGAAACTAAACCAAACATTTCTCAAGTTTATGTGCCCTAGGAAAATGTTTGATATTAAAGCTAATTTCAGCTTGTTGGTTTCATTAAAACAGAGCTGTCTTCAGAGTTGTAAGCCGTAGACATAGAGTTTCTGTTTTACCTGTGTTTACTGAAAGGCAGGTTGTGTTCTCTCTGTTGCAAAATTTGTCAGAAAAGAAAAAATGTATGGTATTTTTCTTCCCACCAATTCCTTGTATTTGAGTTTGTTTCTGTTCAGTTCGTTTTTGTTTCAGAGAAAAAGTACTTTGATGCCTAATGAAGATTTATGGGTACTCTAAGAACCAATAAACAAATGTAAATGATAAATGTAATTAAGACTACTGGAAATAATAAGGGAAACAACTCTTTGCAGGGAAAGCAAGACTGGTAGTTCAAAGAGGGAACACTTAGGACAAACTAACATGTAAAAAGGAAATTGTAGAAGGTTGTAAGCGGGGAACTTTGGAAAGGAATTTTGGATGTGGTCAGGATTGATGAAGAGTATGGAATATATATATGGAAAAGTCTGTTTGGGAGTGATCAACACTTGGGGAAGAGAAGGGAAAGTCAGAGCAGATCAGGCAGATGTTTGGGCAGTGATACAATATCAACCAAAGCCTTAACTGATTCTTAGAAGGGTCCCAGAGTGGGATTACTCTTCAGGACCATCCCCAGTGAGGCCGAAAGGCTGGGGCTTCTATAATAGACATTGAATGTGACCAGCTGGGAAGAGGGCATGACCTTGGCAAGGCAGCTGTCTTCAGTTAAGGCAGTTCTGGATGGCCTCAAGAGTTGAGGACTGTTGGCCACATTCCCAAGGCTGAGAGCCGTTCATTCCTGATGGCGATTTTGATCAGAACCTCATATATCAACATGGGAGATGACAGGGAGGGAGAGAGAGGCTGCATAAGTTGTTTTCATTCCTCCTGTTGGAATACATGAGTTTTAATATCAGAAGTACACTGCTATAAATTGGAGCTTGGTTTTTCTCCCTGTGGAAATGACCGTTTTCTTAGATTATTGGCCTAAGTTGAAAACAAAGGCTTTTCTTTATTTTTTCATCGGCCTAAAAAAACTAAGTTTCTATTAAAGTTGAATCTTCTCAATATTAAAAGAGCTAAGTCTCATTAATCATATAACCCTCTGCCATTGCGTTTAGAAACTTACTGCCACCTTGGCAAATAGGTAACTTAAATTTTGCAATGATCTATAATCTTCTTTAGGCCTGTGCTTTAAAACCTTCTGATAGTTCAGAAGTACTTTCCAAAATTCAGCTTCGTGAATTGCTCTAGTTACTTCCCAACGAAGATCAGGGTTGGAGGAATGGAACATTTCTGCGCCCATTCAGAAATACTCCTTCATTCCAGGTTGAAACCTGACATTCTGCAGTATCCCGATTTGTGAGTTCTTGTGTTGGATTTTATAGGGCCTTTAGGGGAGGTTGGATGTAAAATTTCTTCAGACAAGCTCTCCCCTAAGTAGTGGTTTCAGGTCCATCAGAAGCTTGCTGGTCCAAGCAGCATTCTTTTCAGTGTTTTCCTTGCTAACAGAGTGTAGGGAACCTGTGGATTCTTGTGGGACAACCGAACAGCAGCATCTCCCCCGTAATGGGTGCATTGGTGAGTACGAGAATCATTTCTCCCATAAATTGTTCTGGAATAAGGATTTGTTGTATTTCCAGTTGCCTCTAGGGGCAGCGCATGTTTAAATCCCCATTCCTTCACTCTTCTGAGGTTCTCCCATTCTTCCAGGAATGTTGGAGTTGATATTTAGTTCAGGGGTTTTGGAGTCTTTCTATGGGCTGCCAACTTGATGGCTTGATCCGCCCAGGTGTTCCCTTGGGCAATCAACCAGCAGCAACTAGTAGTTGAGGTGTCACCACTGCATTGAGCACTTCCTTGTCCTTGATCCATAAAACTCCCATTTGTGAATATCTCAAGGTTGAATTCATTTATTGCTTCTAGTGGTTGTTACTCACTTTTCATTTTTTATTTAGTTGGGTCCTTTCTCTTTTTCTTGAGTCTGGATAAGGGTATGTCCATTTTGTTTGTCTTTTAAAGAACCAGCTCTTGGTTTCATTGTTCTTTTTTCCCCCCTACTACCTTTTTTTGTCTCTTTTTCACTTAATTTTGTTCTGATCTTTATTTCCTTTCCTGTACTCATCTTGGGCTTTCTTTGTTCTTCTTTTTCTAGTTCCTTTAGGTATAAGATTGGATAGATTTGGTTTTTTTAGTTTTGATTTTGGTTTTGGTTTTTTTCCCTGTTTCTTGAGGTAAGTCTGTATTGCTATGTACTTCGCTCTGAGAAATGCTTTCTCTGTGGGTTCCAGAGATTGTGGACCATTACGTTTTTCTCTTCATCTGGCCCCATGTATTTTTTTTATTACTTCAAAGACCCATTGGCTGGTTGTTTAGTCTCCACATGTTTGTGTTTTTTTTCCAGTTTTTTTCTTGTGCCTGATTTCTTATTTTGTACTGTTGTCGTTGGAAAAGCTATATGATTTGATTTCAATCTAAAATTTAGCGAGGCTTGTTTATGGCCTATGTGATCTACTCTAGAGAATGATCCTTTTGCATTTGCAAAGAATATGTATTCTCTTGGTTTTGGATGGTATGTTCTATATATATGTTATGTCCATCTGGTCCAATGTGTCATTCAAAGGGATTGTTTCCTTATTGGTTATCTGTCTGGATGGTTTATCCATTAATGTAAGTGGATGTGAAAGTCCCCTGCTATTGCTGTATTACCACTGATGTCTCCTTTTCTGTCTGTTATGTTTGCTTCATGTGCTCAGGTGTTCCAGTGTTAGGTGTGTAGATGTTTATAATTGTGATGTCCTGTTGTTGGGCTTATCCCGTTAGCATTATGTAATGCCCATCTATGTCTTCTGTTACAGTTTTGTTTTAGAGTCTAATTTGTCTCCTAAAAGTGTTGCTACACCAGCTTTTTTGTTGTTTTTGTGGTTTGCTTCCATCTTTGTGGTGAATGTTCTTCCATGCCATCACTTTCAGTCTGTCTGTTTTTAGGTCTGAGGTGAGTCTTGTGTGGCGACATATAGATGGGTCTGGCCTTTTTTATCCATTCTGCCACTCTGTTTTTTGGAGCATTTAGGCCATTTATATTTAAAGTAATTACTGATAATTGTGTACTTACTGCCAATTTTATTTTTTTTAAGATTTTATTTATTTATTTGACAGAGAGAGAGATTACAAGTAGGCAGAGAGGCAGGCAGAGAGAGAGGGGGTAGGCTCCCTGCTGAGCAGAGAGCCCGATGCGGGGCTCAATTCCAGGATCCTGAGATCACTACCTGAGCCTAAGGCAGAGGCTTAAACCACTGAGCCACCCAGGCGCCCTTACTGCCAATTTTAAAATTTGTTTTCTGGTTGTTTTTGTAGTTCTTCTTTGTTCCTTTCTTGTTCTCTTTCTTTGTGTTTGAATATCTAAAGTGTTTTGTTGGGCTTTGTTTTTATTTTTTGTGTATCATGAGTTTTGAGTCTGTGGTTACCATGAGTCTCCTATATAACATCCCAAGTAATAGCAGTCCATATTGATTTGGTCATTTAAATGAAAACACATTCTAAATAAATAAATAAAAATCCTTTTTCCCCCTTCTTGTCCCTTTTTACTCCCTTCTCTACATTTTATGTATATGATGTCATATTTTACATCTTTTTATTCATAGTTTTCTTATGTCTAATTATGGCCATTTCTTTTCCACTTAAGTCCCTTTAACATTTCTTATAAGGCTGGTTTAGTGGTGATAAACTCCTTTATCATTTTGTATGTGTGTATCAGAAACTCATTATCTCTCAGATCTCAGTGATAGGGATGCCTGGATGGCTCAGTCAGTTAAGCACCTGACTCTTGATTTTAGCTCAGGTCATGATCTTAGGGTTGTAAGATTGAGTCCCACATCAGGCTCCATGGCAGGTGTGGAACCTGCTTGAAATTCTCTCTCTCCACCCTCCACTCCTCTTCCTCCTCCCAACCCCCTCAGATAAATAATAAATAAATAAATAGGGGAACCTGGATTGTTCAGTCAATTAAGTGTCCAACTCTTGGTTTCAGCTCAGGTCATGATATCAGGATCATGACGTCAAGCCCCACTGAGCACAGAGCCTGTTTGAAATTCTCTCTCTCCCTCTCCCCCTTCCCCTGCTTTCTCTCTCTCAAATAAAAAATAAAATCTTTAAAAATAAATAAATTAAATTACCACTTTATTTTTAAATATCTGATAACCTTGCCAGGTAGAATGTTCTGAGTTGAACATTTTTTTCTTTCAGCATTTTGACTGTATCATGTCACTCCCTCCCAAAAGTCAGCAGATAGCCTTACAGGTTTTCCCTTGTAGGTAACTTTTTGTTTCTCTCTTGCTGCTTTTAAGATTCTCTTTATCTTTAATCTTTGACATTTTTATGATATGCCGTGGTGGGGACCTCCTTGGGCTTATCTTGTTGGGAACTCTCTGTGCTTCTTGGATTTGGGTGTCTGTTTCCCTCCCTAGGATAGGGAAGTTTTCAGTTACTTATTTCTTCAAATGAGTTTCTATACCTTTCTCTTTTCTTCTCAGACCCCTAGAATGCAAATGTTTGCTTGCTTGATGTTGTCCAAGAGATCTCTTAATCTCTCCTCATTTTAAAAAACATTCTTCTTAGGCACCTGGGTGGCTCAGTGGGTTAAAGCCTCTGCCTTCGGCTCAGGTCATGATCCCGGGGTCCTGGGATCGAGTCCCGCATCAGCATCTCTGCTCGGCAGGGAACCTGCTTCCTCCTCTCTCTGCCTGCCTCTCTGCCTACTTGTGATCTCTTCTGTCAAATGAATAAATAAAATCTTAAAAAGAAAAAAACATTCTTCTCTTCTTGCTGTTCAGCCACTTGCTTTCCATTACCCTCTTTTCCAGATCACTAAAACATTCTCCTGTACCTGCTAGTCTACTGTTGATTCCCTCTACTAGTTTTTAGTTCAGTTACTGTATTCTTCAGCTCTGATTGATTCTTTTTAATATTTTCTATTTCTTTATTGAAGCTTTCATTGAGTTCTTCCTTTATTTTCTCCAGCCCAGTGAGTCTCTTTAGGATCATGACTTGAATTTTTTTTTTTTTTGGTCAGGTATATTACTCATTTCTGTTTCACTTCTTTTTCTGAGATTTCTTTTCTTGTTTTTTCTTCTGGAGCATATTCCTGTCTCCTCATCTTGCTTGACTTTGTTCCTATGGATTAAGCAAACTGGCTACCTCAAAACTTGAAGGAGTGGTCTTGTGTATGATGTCTCTTATACACACTGTGCTTCGTAGCTCGGTACGCTTTTCATCTAATTGTACTGAGACAATGACTATTTTACTGTGAATTGAAGTGCATTTTTCAGCTATCAAAGATTATATCTCCCATCCCCAAAATTCTGTGGAGCAGCAGAGCAAACCTCCCAAGAGAGGAAGAGGGACTTCATGGAGACACAGGAGGACACCTGCTGACCATGAGAACAATAAGGACATCATTCCCTCAAGAGGCTCACATAGAGACCACATGACCCCCTAGAGGGAGTAGGATTTGGGGCCCCCAGATGTGGTTTTAAGTCTCTTGACCACTTGGTTGTAAAGGTGTTAGTTCTTATTACCAGAGGCAGTGTCCTCCTGGTTGGAACTTCCCTCCTCATCTCCGTGCATGAATTTTAGTCATTTCCCTTTGGCCCTAAAGAAGCCACAAAAGGAAAGGGGCCAAAGAAGCTTGGTGATAATTTGTCTTTTTCTTCTACAGTCTCTAACAGCTGATTTTATGAGAGATTGAGATCAGTAGGTAGGATTAAGGCTGAGGAACTTTACCTAAACTTATTCTAGAGCATCCTCAATGTTCTGGCCTTACCTACAAGGCTATGAACAAGAGTCTTAAATAAACAGTTGGAATAGACAGCACTGTCCATTGTCCTACCTGGTAGATAACTTACCTCCAATCACCCCGGCCCTAGACTCCGAAGACTCTACCACACTGGGTAGGCTGGAAAGCTACCAGCACTTTGGGGTATCTGGAGCTGTGTCTTTCGTGTGGATGATAAAGAAAACATAGGAGGGAGTATTACCTGCGAGAGTGGCCCCAAAATGCTGTACACCCACGTCCTTGTCACAACTTGCCTCCAGGGCAGACCCCACTCTCAGGTGGATTAGAATTAAAAAGGAATTACAGATGTGGGACCTTGTTTCTTTGCTGATCTGAACAAACAAACCAGTAAAGACAACTTGAAACAATTGGAAATATTTGAACATGCACTGGACATTCGATAAAGTTAAAGATTTACTTTTGCTTTATTTGAAGTAGAAATGGCCAGTGTGTAACATCTAGCACTACTTAAGCAGATAGGGCCCTCAGATATCATCAATGTAAAGGTGCCTACAGTGTAGCTCAGTGTATTAAGCATCTGACTCTTGATTTTGGCTCAGGTCATGATCTCAGGGTTGTGAAATGAAGCCCTGTACTGGGCTCCATGCTAGGCATGGAGCCTGCTTAAGATTCTCTCTCTCCCTCTCCCCTTTTCCCCCTACTACCTACTCCCAATACAGACTCGAGCAATCTCTCTCAGAAAAAAAAAAAAAAAAAAGGAATTGTCAATCTATTCCTGATGGTAGTTCCATCCATTTTGCTGGGATGGATGCATTAGCAATCCTAGACTAGAACCACAGAATCATGTAACTAACCCCCAATTCTGATGCCAGGATTACAAAGCAATCTTAATAAACAAAAATAAGCTTCTCACATAGATCTGTTGATGGAAAGAGAAATAACTCTGGTCCTGGGTGTTCTGGTCTGCAGGATATTTATTTCTTTAAGATTATCACAGTTTTAGCCTGGTGTACGTGTAAGACCACTTTGATTTGATTCATGTGGCTCTGTCTCCAAACTGATTCTAGTCCTTTCTGACACCTAAAGGATCAGGCTTCTAGATCTGCAAATAAGCAACACCAGTTGGGTTTTTCTTCCATCCCAACACTTTTCTTTTTATTAGTTTAAGGGTAGAATTTAGTGATTCATCAGTTGCATGTAATACTCAGTGCTCAACACATCAAGCCATCCCAACACTTCTCCATGTAGTCATTTTTCCACTCCTTAAAGGACACCTTCTATGCCACTCTACTTTTTCTGGTTAACTCAGATTTGTCCCTTATAACTACAGTTTCCAGATTATCCTCTCTACAAAGCCTTCTCTAACCTCCGTATTTATCAGCACCTAGTGCAATGCCTGGCCCATCATTTGTCTTCATTATTGGGCTGCAAGTACCTTGGGATCACAGTATATATCCAATTCATTTTTATGTCTTTCCAGAGTGCCAAGAGCAACAGCTTGGACACAGATCAATAAATCCTTGTTAAATACATTAATGACAAAATGTAGCAAGTGTATTCTTTCTTTCTGTATT
This sequence comes from Taxidea taxus jeffersonii, assembly GCA_003697995.1. NCBI lineage: Eukaryota > Metazoa > Chordata > Mammalia > Carnivora > Mustelidae > Taxidea > Taxidea taxus. The sequence continues at coordinate 74,157 of ML108808.1, read as the reverse complement.
TCAAGGGAAAATATAATAAATAATCATGATACCAAAGCCAAACAAATCCAAAGGAACCTCCAGGAAACAAAAATGTGCTAATGTGCCAAGAGGTTTTACAAAGTCAGTCCATATGGGATTTTTAAAAACAACACAAGTGTTGTAGGACTTTATTGTGAATTGGATCTGCCAATATCAATGCTGAAGAAGCCAATCCTGAAGCCAAATACCAGCTTTTGTTTCCCAAACACTGATTAAAACAAATAGTTTTCAGTTGCCATAGCTTTTGGATTAACAGATCTTCCTTGATTTACGATGGGATTACATCCCGATAAACTTATCATGAATGGAAAATATTGTTAAGTGGAAAATGCATTTAATACACCTAATCTACTGAGCATCCTAGCTTAGCCTAGCTGACCTTAGATGGGCTCAGAACATACACATCAACCTACGGTTGAGCAAAATCATCTAACACAAAGCCAGTTTTATAATAAAATGTTGACTGTCTCATATAATTGAATACTGAAAGTGACAAAGAGAATGGCTGTATGGGAGCAGAATGGTTGTCAGCGTATCGATTGTTTCCTGGGAGCTACATGACCTCATGAAAGAGGATTGTACGACATAGGGCTAACCTGGAAAAGATCACAAATTCAAAATTGGAAGTATAGCTCACTTTCGCATCATTGTGAAGTTGAAAAATGATAAGTTGAACCATCATGAGTCAAAGACCATATATATTTTTTACACACACAGAATATAGCAAGGAATGTGGAAATTCTGGCTCCCTTCACTGTTAGACATCAAGGAACCCGACAACACTAGTGAGGCCAGAAAACTGCAACTTCACAACCACAAAAGAACATTCTTTGGTTCTATGTAACCAACTCCAGTACCATCTTTGTGATGCTTTTTCACCTCTAGCAGCCTAAGCTTTAAAACCAAACACAGCCTCAAAGTAGCCTTCCAGCATGGAAACTAATTAAATCAGGATGAAACCCTGTGTTGCTGCATGAAAGCACTAACAGTATCTTTGACACAATGCATAGACCCAATAGAGCCTAACATTTTCTTATGGCAATTTAAAAGTACGTACAAAATTAGGCAAGTAAAAAAGGACCTGGGTGAAGTACCTTTCACCCAGCTTCAGCAGCGACCAGTTGTGAAAGGAGAACTGAGACACAAAACCATTAAGAATGTTTAGCTATTTTGCAAGGGAGATCCTACGTAGAACAAGTGTGTTCTCCAAAGAACACAGCAAGAAACCTTTAGAGAAAAAGCGAGAACCTGCCAAGATTTCAGTCCATTTGCTCCTCAAATGATTATCATTGCAGGGGTTGACATTTACAGCAAATAGTTATCCAGTCCAAAATATCAATAGTACTGAGGTTGAGAAATTGTGTTTTAGGGCAATGCCCAGATGGTGACTCCGCAGAGAGCCAACAGCTGTTGAAGTTCTCGGCATGGGGGGAATGGGGACGTTCTCCTGAAAGAAGGATCTGGAGGAACACACAGTATCTACTCTGTGCCGTGATTACTTTTAAAGAAAACTAATACTTAGAGACCTTGGTCTGGATGCTAGGAGTGCAGTGAGACTGCTCCTGGTTTGGTTTCTATTTCTAGGCCTTTTCCAGGGGCAGAGCTAGGAAATACTTTTTTAATACACCTCATTCTTTGATTCTGCTATTTCCAATTCAAAATCCAAAACTGTGCCTATAACCCTTACATTCTGAGAAGCTTGGAAACCTACTGGCTCTAACAGAGTTCATGAAACGTATCTGGTTAGGCCTTTTTTGAATCTCATTAAGTTTACACTCTGCCGGTGGGGGGGGGGGTGTTACAAAAGTGAAGGAGAGCTTTGCAGGTAGGTGTTCACAAATAATCCAGAACATTAGAATTGGAAGGAACTTTAAGAGATTATCTGGTGACCAAAACTCTCATTTGCAAAAGAGGAAAAAGGAGCCTAGCAAAGCTGAGTGAACTTGATCCAAATTTCATAACTACTTATTGCCCTAGGCAGAATGAGGACCAAGCGACCTATCCCCTAACATCCTTTCTTGTTTTCTGACTCTTCTGATTCTCCTATCCCCACTCTCATGTTGTAGAACTAAGAAAAGAGAGCAGAGGGGAACATAAAGAAGGGTGGCCCTCACTTGGGATTTCAGAGTGCCTCAGAACTCCCAGTGCTCGTCTGCATGAAGAAAGCACTGCTTAACCTCCTAAAACATTCCTTTCATTGTTTTTCGAAAGCACTGCTGGGCTGGGCTGTGCCTTCCACATTCTCTCCTTCTCTTTTGCCAATCGCCAAGCAGTGACACACTAGGCTGGCCAACGTGGGGCCATCTCAGCGAAACTAAGGAGTTCAATTAACCAGCCTGCTCAGGAACAGAATCAATGATTGAGTCTACTTAGTGCCACATATAAAAATAACCAAGTTGGCTACAGTGTATAATGTTTCACTGCTCTTCCAATAAAGGATTTTTTAAAGGCTTTTATCAATCCCTCCCTACGCTTGCTAAGCCTGTCCAAGTCAGATGTTTATTATTTCTCTCAGCATTTCTTAAACTTTTCCAGTGAAGTCCTGGGAGAGAAGAGTGCCAGCTATGCACACACGTGTGCACACACCCACAGTCACCCATGTGTGTAAGTGCACAGTCCTGGGAAAGGGGCCAAACAACACTCTTTAGGAAATAAACACTTGTCTAAAGTCTCGTTTATCTTAAGTAGTGTTTAAATCTCCTAACTACTCTGCTTTTCATATATAAATAAAAGCTTAAAAGAGAAAATGTATTCCAGGAGTTACAATATGTTTAACAATAGACCTGAGAGGTCTCCTCCCCACTCCCAACAGCCCCCCACTATCCCCAATCATGGCACATCTTCTATTCCCCTTTAAGAACCCTTATACAATAGATTTTTCTGCTTTGGGGTAGAATTCCTACTTTTAAAGGTAGTTTAGGGACGCCTGGGTGGCTCAGTTGGTTAAGCGGCTGCCTTCAGCTCAGGTCATGATCCCAGCGTCCTGGGATCAAGTCCCACATCGGGCTCCTTGCTCGGCAGGGAGCCTGCTTCTCCCTCTGCCTCTGCCTGCCTCTCTGTCTGCCTGTGCTCTCTCTCTCTCTAACTAATAAATAAATAAAGTCTTAAAAAAAAAGATTTAAAAAAAAAGGTAGTTTAATGGTAGTTTAATATCTTTTAAATTTGCATTTTAGCTACTGAACCAATATAGAACATCTACTATATTTGCTTTTAAACAAAATCACTAAGCTGTGATAACAAAGATTTTCATATAATTTTTATTTTATCAACAATGAAATAAGATCTAAATGTATTCAAACTATATAAAATGTACTGTATTTCCATCAAAAATGAAAACTAAACATAAAACTTAAAAATGTACATTTTTAAATCTATTGTCAAACAACTTACGTCTCCTAAAATATTCATAAAGCATCTATTGAAATTAAAAGGAAAGCTATTGCAGATGCTAAGACAGCAGATAATAAAGATGTCAACATTTTATTTATTTTTTTTTTAAAGATTTTAAAGATTTATTTATTTGTCACAGAGAGAGGGAGAGAGAGCGAACGAGCACAGGCAGACAGAGTGGCAGGCAGAGCAGAGGGGGAAGCAGGCACCCTGCCAAGCAAGGAGCCCAATGTGGGACTCGATCCCAGGACGCTGGGATCATGACCTGAGCCGAAGGCAGCTGCTGAACCAACTGAGCCACCCAGGCGTCCCAAGATGTCAACATTTTAAATTAAACTTTTTCAATTTAGATTTTAAAAATTTAATGTTATTAAATGGCTTATAAAAATAAGACGATTCCTCATTCAAAATGTATTGTCCTTGTAGTGGCCAAAGCAAAGAATTAGTGAATCGGTACCCTGCTTCCTAAATGTCTTAGTAAGACCTTCATATACGCAATTTAAGAGGGATAGGAATTATTTAATGTTGCAAAACACTGCTCAGCCCCTGTGTGCAACAGTTGTGAAACCACCCTAAATTTGTGAGCATGAAAGAGGTAAAACAAATGTACACTCAGCACTCCTAGTTGGATGTACAAAAGTCTTCTCATTCTTGTTGAAAGAGAAGATGAAAGACTTGACTAACTTGTCTTTCCTCTTAACTAAGCACTTCCGGCATGCAAATGTCTAAACAGGAGTTGTTAGCCTAGCGTATGTGTGGGGTCCTGTGCTCTTCAGTAGCTTGCGGGTGTGAGGTCGTCAGAAATGCCCAGGGTATGGATGCGTCAGGGAGTAGAAAGAGTACATGGGCGTGTCCCTCTCTACTCTGCAGAGTGAGAAGAGGACCTACATGTGAAAAGTTTATTTACAAAGTGCTTTCCCATACGTTACCAACCTGTGCAGTGAAGTTAGCATATAGAGCAGTTAGGGTTATTACTATTCTACAAAGGAGGAAACTGAAGCACAAACTAAATTGAAGTAACTCCAGTGACTACCTAGCTACAATTTGGGGGGGTGAGACCAGAACCCAGGACTCCTGGCTCCCTGCCCACAGAACCTTGCTGCCTCATGTCCAACTTCTTTTTTTTATTTATTTATGTATTTATTAATGTAATGTATTTTTTAATTATTTATGTATTTATTTGAGAGGGACAGAGATAGCAAGAGAGAGCACCAGCAGGAAGCAGGGGGAGAAGCAGAACACATCCTCCTCCCCCGCCCCCACCCTCGCTGAGCTGGGAGCCCCATGTGGGACCAAATCCTGAGACTCTGGGATCATGACCCGAGCTGAAGGCAGACGTGCAACTGACTGAGCCCACTGGGCACCTTCATGTCCAGCTTCTTGACCCTCAGAGCTGCTTCTAGATTGATGGCAGGATTTTGTGATAAAATGCTACATGAGTTGAAAAGAATAAAAGAACCATATTGTTTTGCCCTCTTAAACATCTAAGAATTTGGAGGTTTAGGGGTGGAGAGAAAGGACGTCTTTTTAATGGATGTTTTCTGAACTTGACTACCGAACTTGAGCATTTGGAAACAACATACCTGAAATGATTCTGATCAAACAGTGATTATGGGCATAACAGTAAAATCACTGTATTTAGTCTTCTGGGGAGTGGGCAGCCTCTTCTGTCATCCTTTGGTTTGGATTCTTTTAGGCTATTGGATGGGATGTTTTCTGTCATTACGTGGCGATTTGAGATGGGTGGCTAAGTAGCCTAATTGTTATTTACCGTGTGGTATGCACTGTTTGGGAGTTGGAGGCTGAGCCTGACAGAAAATTAAATGTGACTTCTGTCCTCAGAGGTCTTCATTTTACTCTGATGAGTAGATTTGCCATGTAAACACAGGAAAGAGGAGCAGACACCAGCTTCGGGAGAAATGGGGTAGAAATACACCCAACGAGAGAGCCATCTGTGACAGGAACTGATAAATGTAATCTGATGATGAGTTGAAGAAAGCTAATAGATTCTGTTCGCTGTGAAGCAAAGGCTGCAGTGGCTGCCTCTCAAGGTGACCCCCACACCTCCGATATTCTTCCCCTCAATTATCTGTACACGTTATGGGGTGTACAGGTTCTTGGTGACATTGTCTCCTTCGCAAAACAAAACAAAAAAAGTACTCTCTTTCTCACGGTCAACTCTGTCCTCAAAAGAAAAAAAAAGTCGGGGCACTAGAAAAATTATCAAATCTTTGATAATTATCAATTTTAGTCTTGGGTGGATGTCTATGGAGGGAAGTACTCACAACAAAATGTGACTGACCAGTAGAGGGGGCATGAGCTTCACATTTGGTGTCCTGTAAAGCAATAAGAAACCAGAAAGAATGAGGTCACAAAGCAAAGTAAATTGGGCATAGAGCAAATATACAGCCACCAAAAACATTTTGCGAACATTCCTTATCTGCACATGCTTGCATGGGCATATGACGAAATAATGCTGTGCATCCTGGAGGAATGAATCCAACGGTGCATGACCTTTCTTACTTGAGCTCTTCCGCATTCAAATTTTGTATTACTCAATGGTAAAGCTAGGTGACTTCATTTTAAAATACGCAGGTTTTCCATTATGACACAGATGCGTGAATTCTTCAGCTTGCCAGGGCCCCTTGGTGTGGCAAAATACTTAAGAGTCAGGTGACCTTTTACCCTCACATATTTAGAGATTATTACCCTCAGCAGAACAACTGCTCTTGGTTGATACCTTAGTGGGTAAACCAGTTTTAGGGACAAGGGAGGCTCGTCCCATCCTGACTCGGGGTTAGGCACTGGGGTCACAGAGAGGACTCTTCAAAATCTGGGGTCCACCACAGGCTCACTTGGTAGCCTGGAGCAAATGATGGCAACTCACTTAGACTTGGTTCATTTGTGAAAAGATTATAGTAGAAACCCAAACTAGGATTGTTGTGGGGATTAATTATAATAAACCAAAATATGGTGGAAGAGTTGGTGTTCTACTCGCCTTTCCACTCAAGTGCACGGAATCGGAGTTTCTTCAGTTTAAGACACTGATTATTGGCCTAAACGTGGCCCTCTTTGGTTTACATGGGCTACATACTTATTTGTGCATTTATTATTAATATAAATACTTGGGAACCAGCCACCCAGTACAAGAACTAGAACATTAACAATCCTTCACGCTCACCTCTGGGCTTCTCCCCAATCTATTCTTCTCTTGCCCTTTTGTTGAACCTTGCGATCATATTATAACTTGTTTTTTGAAATTACACCTCTATCACACATTTGTATTTCTAAAGATTGTCCTATTTTCTTTTGTTTTTAACATGATTGAAAGGGGGTTAAATTCTATAAAATCTTTGGGAACTTCCTTTTAAAAAAAATTGTATTGCTCAGATTATTCGTATTTTTGCTTATAGCTACTTATTTGGATATATAATATGCCACTGTGTGAAGTTACCACATTTATTTATCCATTTCCTACCAATAAATATTTGGGTTGTTTCAAGTATTTATCTAAATGTTCCCAGGGCTGCTGGGGATGTGTTTGTTAACATTGTCTATGGTACACAGAGTTTTTCTTGGGTGTATACTTAGAAATAGAATTCCTAAGTTCCTGCATATGGAAATGTTCAATGTTTAGATACTGACAAACTTCCCAAAGTGGTCATACCCATTTGCACTCTCAAGAGTTTATATAAGATACCATGTCATAATTGGCACCGTCATACTCCGTAATTTTGCCTCCTACTGAATGAGTCTAAATTGGTATCTCATTGTGGTTTTCATTTGCCTTCCCCAACCAGTAAAGTTGACTGGCTTATAATGATTTTATTGACCATATGTGTTGTCGCCTCTGAAATTCCTCTTTGTATTTCTTGCCCATTTTCTGTTGGCTTGTTGTTTCCTTATGGAAGAAATCTTTATAAAATTCTTCTATTAATCTTTTATTGGTCAATTAGGTTGCAGAAAGTTTTCTCCAATCTGTACCTTCTCTTTTTGTAAGATTCTTTTGATCAGATCTTAATGTAGTCAGATTTATTGATCTTCTACAGTTAAAGGCTTTCTTTCTTTCTTTAATTTAAAGTCCATTTATTAACATACAATATATTATTGGTTTCTGAGGTAGAGGTCAGTGATTCATCAGTCTTACATAATACCCAGGGATCATTACATCTATGTTCAGCTAAAGGCTTTATTGTGTATCTTTAATAAATGCTTCTCTACTCTGAAGCCAGAAAGACATTTCCCTACATTTTCCAATAAAATTTGTAAAATTTTACTTTTAATATTCAAGTCCTTAATATTTCTAGACTTCATTTTTCACATATGATATGAGATAGGGATCAATATCCATGTTATACAGATGACCATTTTTTACATACCCATTTATTGCATTGTCCCTCCATTCCCTATTGAATTGCCATGTTACATCTATCATATATTAAAATTCCATACATGTATGGCTCTGTTTCTGAGCTTTTCATCTGCCCAAGGGTTTTTTTCTCTACTTTTGAACAAATACCATATTATGTTTATACTGTAGCTTCAAATTAAATCCTGTTATCTAGTAAAGCAAATCTTTCCTCCCTACTCTTGTTCTTTAGAAATCTCTGGACCTCTTGGCATTTGACTCTTCCATATAAATTTTAGAAAAAGCAATCAAGTTCCATTAAAATTCTATTGAAGTTTTTGTTGGGATTGTAGTAAGCCTATAAACCAATATGAGAATTGAAATATTTACAGTCTTCAAGTTTTCTCTGTGAAAGAAATAAGAAACATCCTAGGATTTCACTTCATTTATTTAGAACTTCTTTCTTTAGGGAATCTCGATAGTTTTACCACATTCTTCATAGAAGTCCTACACGTGTTTTTAAAAAACTTTTTTCTGGGGGCGCCTGGGTGGCTCAGTGGGTTAAGCCTCTGCCTTCGGCTCACGTTGTGATCTCAGGGTCCTGAGATCGAGCCCCGCATCGGGCTCTCTGCTCAGCGGCGAGCCTTCTTCCCCCCAACTCTCTGCCTGCCTCTCTGCCTACTTGTGATCTCTCTCTCTCTCTCTGTCAAATAAATAAATAAATAAAATCTTTAAAAAAACTTTTTTCTGATGTTTTAAAATACGTCATAAGTGGTGTCTTTTGTTACATTTTATGATTATTTTGGCATACAGGAATTAACTGACTACTAAATTCTCTTTAATTTCTGCTTGCCCCAGGAGTCCTTGATTTTTCTCTGGAGCTGGAGCAATAGTGCCATTGGCAAATAATGATCTTTCTAGTTATTCCTTTCCAAGTCTTAGGCCTCTACGTTCTTTTTCTTACCTTACTGTACCAGCTAAAACTGTTGATACAGGGTCAAACAGAAGTGATGATACGAGGCCCCCTTGTCTCATTCCTGATTTTAAATTGAATGCTACTATTGCTCACCATTAAGTATAATGTTTGCCATAACATAATAATCTTTCATCAGGTTATGCAAATTCTTGACTTGCTAAGAATTTTTATCATGAATTTATACTCAATTTCTATGAAATATTTCTCCATATCTTTTTAAGAAAGATTTTATTTATTCATTTGAGAGAAAGAGAAAGAGCATTAGCAGAGAGAGGGTTAGAAGGAGAGGGAGAAGCAGACTCTCTGCTGAGCAGGAAGCCCAACCCAGGGCTGGATCCCAGAGCCCTGAGATCATGACCTGAGCCGATGGCAGATGCTTAACCAATGAAGCCACCTAGACACCCCTCTCTGTTTTTTTTTAATTTTTAAAATTTTAAAATGATTGTGTTATTTTTGTCCTGAAGCTGTTAATATTA